>QRFJ01001839.1:0-113233 GCA_006176705.1 Cocos nucifera | reverse complement strand
CATCCGATTTTGATGATTTTTGGACCGTTGGATTCCTATTGAATGGCTGGATTTTATCAGATTTACCAGAGTCATATCAGAGCTATTTTGATTCAAATTTTATTTGAATTTTGATGATTACAATGGCTATTAGTCCCACATTGCCTTTAGAAAAAAAAATCCAGCCCTCCTAGCTCTATAAAAAGGACCCCAGGCCTCCAGAAATCAACATCTCCGATCAAAGTGAAGCTTTGGTATAGGGCGAAGCTAGGCTATGGGTTAAAGGCTGCTTCGAAGCAACGGATGCCGAGAAGAAGAGCCGGGCTTCTACACCATCTTTCTGCCAATGCCGATCCAAGATCAGAGATCAGGCTATTTTATTTTATTTCTTTTTAAATTTTATGTATTTAAATTCTAAAATTTTAATTAATAAAAATTTTATTTTTGCATTTTAATTTCTTACTTTTTATTGTAATTTAATTTTTTCAATTTAATTATTACTTTTTATTTTATTGCAAGTAGATGCTAAGATCTAATTAGTAGATCTTAGTACTAAGCTTAAATTTTTACATCTTTTAATTTTTATTTTTAATCTTCCGACTTTACTTTTGATTCCAAAACTCAAATCATTTTCTTTTTTTTTTCAAAAATTAAAGATTTCAAATCTAAAATACTATTTTTCCTGTGGATTCGACCCGACTCACTACTATCTATAAATTTTTAATTATTTTAAGAAGTTGGATTAAACTGATAAATACGGTGTCTTAACGACAACATCGCATTCCTATCAAGTTTTTGGCACTATTACCGAGGATTATTTTTGATTTTTAATTTTAATTTTTTTGATTTATTTTAAATAAATTAAAAATAATTTTGACAAACCTATCAAGTTTTTGGCGTCGTTGCCAGTGAAGGCATGGATATTAAATTTTTGATCACTTTGATTTTTTTGTAAATAAATTATAAATAAAATTTTTATTTTATATAAATATTACTTGCTAATTTTCTTTTACTATTTTGTAGAAAAAAGGATTAAAGAACAAAAAGAATCAGGAGTTTTGCTCGGTGAGATCAATCCTAACCCTAGTTCTCTTTCCTTTTTATTTTATTTATTTATTTATTTTATTTTTAAATTAATTTAAAAAAACTATTTATTTAAATCTAATTAAAAATCTCATGATAAGATTAGAAATCTTAACTGCTTAAAGCATGCATCATATTAGTTTTATTTTTATTTTTATTTTTATTTTTTTTGGTGATTGCTGGAGGCAAGGTAAGCCTTTCAGAATTCAATTAGTTGCATGCATCTAGTTTAAATTGCATAAGAACCCTTTGATTGAAAATTTTTTTTTCGTGCATATTCATATTAAATCAAATTAAGGGCACAACCCAATTAAACAAGATAAGGTGGGGAATTTGATCACCCTTCCTTAGCCCACAAACAACCAACCAAGCATCCTGCATTGACCTAAGCCTTTAATTTTAAAATCAATTAGACATCAACCCTAGGAACTCGAGCTCAATAGGACAAGGAAATCCTAAGAGTTGAACCAGGATTAGGATAAGTCAATTTGACTGGTGTCTAGGAAAAGGTGGTTTCTAAGGGGGCCAACTCTCACCGACCTTACACTTACCTGGCTAGTTGATTGGCTAATCCTACACTTGGAGGGCTTGAAGGTGACCTTGGACAGTTAGGAGCTGTCTAGATCTAGGATAACCCTTAGTCAGGATTGATTGACCAACTTGATTGCTAACCAACATCAAACCTAATTAAACTTAATTCTTCTCTCTTCTTCTTAGTTCTAGGACTCCTTAGGACCTCTTCTTTAGAACTCTTCTTTCTTTCTTCTTCTTTCTCCTCTAAAAATAAAATAAAATAAAATAAAATAAAAATTAAATTTAACTAACTAAAAAAATATTAAAAATATAATTAAATTAAATTAAATTAAAATTAATAAATAAAATTAATTTTTAATATAATAAAATAATATATATATAATAATAATTAAAAAATATTCTAAAAAATTTTTAAACCATACATTAGGGTTACACTAATACATGCATGGTAGGAAATCACTTTTTTCTGATTTAGTTGAACTTAATTGAATGGTTGATTCACATTAAACATAATAATCAAATGGCTAATATGAACCTAATAGTCCAAAAATTAGATAAAGTTGACCTTCTTGCTCAGAAAATAGATCAACTCCTAATCCTAGGTCAACAATCTCCTGCACAATTCACATCATCTTCTAATTATCAGAAGACTTATTCAATCTGTGCTAGCCCAACCCATCATGTAAGTGAATGTCCTATGACTGCACAGTTTTCACATTTTATCCAAGAACAAGTTCAAGCTGCTCAAGTATACTCCAAATTGATTAATGACCCATTTTCAAATTCATATATTCTAGATTGGAGTAACTTTAATTTTTCTTGGACCCAAATTTCACTGCAAAATTATCAAAATAGATCTCAATATCAAAATTATGCCTATAATAATGGTCAGCCTAGTCAGTTTATCCAGCCATCATATTATAATCAGCCTTCATACCCACCTCCTCAACAGACCAATCTAGCTGATGATAGATTTAACCAACTTCAACAATTAATTCTAACTCAACAGCAATCTATCGCCAGACTAGAAGCTCAAATAGGATAATTAGTTGAGTCTAACATGAGGAGAGAACTAGATCAACTACCGAACCTACCAATTTCAAACAACCCACCTAATGACCACCAACCACCTGGATTAAATTATCAATCTAATGTTTCATCTAAGAATCCCCAATTTGAGAATACCAAAGTAATTCCTGAACTTAAAAGCTATAGGATTCTTATGGACCCATACCAAGACCAGGTGAGAGAGGCTAGTACTGATGCTAGCCAAAATAAAAATTTAGAGGAACTGGTTAGTACTGAGACTAACCACATAGAAGAACCCAAGCCAGGAATTAGTACTGATGCTAGTTCCAGTTTAAATGAGATAGAAATAAAGGAAAAGAGAATAGATGATTTACCCGAGACTTATAAACCTAATGTCCTATTCCCTTCAACCCTAGAAGCTGGTTCTTCTTATAAAAATCAAAAGGCATGTAATGAAATGTCAATGGAGTTGTTTAAGCAAGATCACATTAATTTACCTCCAGAATTAAAACCGCCTTTAGTCACCATTCCAGCACCCATTGAATCAAACTTAACTCCTAATACAAAAACTCCATTCATGAGCATTTTAGAAGAACAAATAGGAGAAATTCTTAATAAACATGGGTCTGAGAATGGAATCATAAAATTATATCCCTAAAATTAATAAGTGAATATATCAATAATGGGATTAATAAATCAACTTTCTGAGATTGGCAATCCAAAACCATTGGAATTTGTCAATCCAATATTCGACACAGGATAGTGAGCTACATTGTGTCTGGCTGAAGACGGTAAACTTAGCGCTTGTTGGGAGGCAACCCAATATTTAGTTTTTATCTAATTTATCTTTTTAGTTTATTTTCTTTTTAGGATAATTTGAATAAGTTGGAGGGAGAGCTCAAATTTTCAAAGGCATGTGCTGGACCAAAAAAAAATATACTGAGTTAGGTGTATTCTTTCATGTTCTTTATTACATCCTTTATTTTTTCTTCTCCATTGAGGACAATGTCGATTAAGTTGGGGGAGAGAAAAATAAAAATTTTAAAATTTTAAGTCCTCAAAAAAGTTAGTATTTAGTATTTAGATACTTGATTATGCTTAAGAATCGAATTAAACTAAGCATTTTTAAAAAAAATTGATACACAGATCAGAGAATCTGTGAGATATTGAGGAATCAAGTATTAAGAAAATTCAATAAAGAGTTAAGTCTAGAACATAAAAAGTTTTTCCTTGGAGCATTTCTAATTATTTCTACTAGCATCAAAGAAAAGTCTACTTTTTATAGGCTTGTGTAGGGTAACTATACGTTTCTTCATATAAAAATTTATTTTAATAAAATAGTTTTCAAGTACTTCTCACTGAGTAACCGGGCCTCTTTGCCTAAGCAAGCATTGAGTTTCGCATCAAAAGGTGGGAAGGGCAAAGAAGCTCGTTGTAAAGCTAGTCTTAACTCGTAGCCTATTTGATTCGAGCTAGTAAGCCCGAGGGGTATTCTATACCTATGCCCTAAAGCCAACTGGTTTGGGAGTCATTGGCCCAAGACTCGCTACATGGATCAAATAGAAAGCTTAAGGAGTTAAGACACTCAATAGTGGTACAACGTTAAAAAAAAAAAAAAAAAAAAAAAAAATATTGGTTTTCCACCAAGTAACCGGGTCCCGTTGCCTAAGTAAGCAATGATATTCGCATCAAAAAGTGGGCAATGTAAAAATAAAAATTAATAAATGAAGGATGGAAGTAGCAATACACCTGCCTATATGAAAGTTTAGACAAATCAGAGATAAAAGTGGGATAATTTAGAAAAAGTTCTAAAAAATTTAATATTCTTTACTTAATTTTTCTATTGATAAGTATTAATACCCCAATGATATATCTCATTTAAGCTCTACTGAATATCAATGGCCATTTTGAAAATTGCTTAGGTAAAATTCGAAACTCTAAAGTTAAAAGGTATTTAAAACTAAATTCTTTCTTTACTCGAGGACGAGCAAAGCTTAAGTTGGGGGTGTGATAAGCATCATAAATTCACCAATAAAAGTATTAATTTATTAATTAATTTATATTAATTTTTAAGAATTATTAATCAATTTATATATAATTTTTGAAAAATTCATATTTTTATTAATTAAAAAATTAATTAAAAAATAATAAAAATTAAAAAATAAAATTTTATTATCAATGAAAAGAGCTCATTTTTTTGATCACAATGAAATAAATTTCGAGAAAAATGGAGCTAAAACAAAGAAGATATGAATTTCTAAAGAAATAAAATAAAGAAAATTTAAATTTAAAAAAAAAGAAAATGGCTAGCCGGCTCTGCAAGGCAAGCCAAGCCATCAAAGCCGACTCAGTCATTGAAGCCATCAGCCAGTCCATGATCCAGGCGTGGACCGCCAGCTCAGCAGAAATCGATGAATCACAATGCGACACGTGGCGAACCTAGACCCTTAAAGAGTCCACAAAAATTTATCGCAGCTCACAAAGCAATCTGATCTTTTCACTAGCCAACAAAGGTGCTGATTGGCTGCAGTGTGTGGTACGGTCAGTCCATGCGGTCCATGGGAACAGTAATTGCGCAATCGGATGGTCGCGGTTGATTGCGGCCAAGATCGGATGGTGGTGGTTATTTTTGAGTTTGATTTAAATTCTATCAGTGATCTAGCGCGATCCAATGGCCAAAAAACCAAGTGATGATGATCCGATGGTCTAAACCACTCCCGATGATGATCAGGACTCTCGACGTGCGATTTGCGGCTAGATTTCCTCCATCAACGCATGATCGGACGGCCAAAATTTAATTCGACCTGATCTAGCCCGATACTCATCCGATTTTGATGATTTTTGGATCGTTGGATTCCTATTGAATGGCTAGATTTCACCAGACTTACTAGATTCATATCAGAGCTATTTTGATTTAAATTTTATTCAAATTTTGATGATTACAAAGGCTATTAGTCCCATATTGCCTTTAGAAAAAAATATCCAGCCCTCCTAGCTCTATAAAAAGGACCCCAGGCCTCCAGAAATCAACATCTCCGATCAAGGATGAAGCTTTGGTATAGGGCAAAGCCAAGGCTATGGGTTAAAGGCTGCTTCAAAGCAACGGGTGCCGAGAAGAAGAGCCGGATTTCTACACCATCTTTCTGCCAATGCCGATCCAAGATCAGAGATCAGGATATTTTATTTTATTTTCTTTTCTTTTTAAATTTCATGTATTTAAATTCTAAAATTTTAATTAATAAAAATTTTATTTTTATATTTTAATTTTTTGGTTTTTATTGTAATTTAATTTTTACATTTTAATTATTACTTTTTATTTTATTACAAGTAGATGCTAAGATCTAATTAGCAGATCTTAGTACCAAGTTTAAATTTCTACATCTTTTAATTTTTATTTTTAATCTTTCGACTTTACTTTTGATTCCAAAACTCAAATCATTTTCTTTTTCTTTTCAAAAATCAAAGATTTCAAATCTAAAATACTACCTTTCCTGTGGATTCGACCCGACTCACTACTATCTATAAATTTTTAATTATTTTAAAAAGTCAGATTAAACTGATAAATATAGTGTCTTAACGACAACATTGCATTCCTATCACTGTGTATGCTGGATGAACTTCTTAGAGAAAATAATTCCTCCTTTCTCAGCAATTGTCGAACTCCTTCAGGGCATGATGGGTTTCTTCTGGCCAAACTTGAATAGCAAAGGGCATGATAACCGACTCCAATCCTGATGATAGCAGAGTCTAATCAAAGATTGGACCTTAATATTCACTGATTCTATCTATCGCAGAATCCTTGTGTGGCCGAATTTCTTTATAGCATACAACATATTAATGTTCTAGCAGAGACCTCGCCCAGTCGAGTTTTTCTCATCATATCCTACCCCGACCAAACTCCTTCAGAGAATCTGACAAGTTCAACATTCTCCTCTCTGGCCTCCAACTTGAAATCTCCCATCAATCTTTGGCCAAATTTGAAGATGGACGAACTCCTCAAAGTTGGCCGAATTTCTCAAAGCTATATTAAAGACAGCACCAATGGATCCCAATCAAGTGCCTAATTCACCATCTACCACTCATAAGTCAATCTCTAAGTTTGGCTCACCTAGCATGGCTCACCTAGCTCCTAGTTCTTCATCCCAACACGAAGCCTACTAATAAGTGTAGAAGTTGCATCCAAAATCCAATAAATGAAACTCAACCACCTACAAGTCCTGATTAATGATAGTCCACTCTTCGTAATAAACTTCACATGGCCTAAACAACCCACTAACATTCTATTGTGGCTGTCACTTTCATTCTATTATAGGCTTCACCTATATAAGAGGTGATACATTTTTTTTTAAGCTCTCCTCTCTGCTCTTAATTCTCCTGAGTACTCCATACTTATTGGCCGAAGAACTAACTTGATCGTTGGAAGATCCTGTCGGAGCCATCCACCTCCTATTTGGACTTTGCCTTGTAGGCCTCATTGGCAACCTCATCTTCACTAGCTCTAGCTAACTCTGGCATCAGCACCATTTTTTGAACCAACAAATATCTTAGAAAAAGCATCATAAAACAAGACATTGGCAAAACTTCTATTATCGACCAAGACATGGTGTACATCATAGTTGGTAGTATTTAAGAAAATTACAATGGCATCATTATGCAAAAATTAAACCCCATGTGCATCTTCTCTAGTAAAAGTAATGGGTTCTTCAGTCCTCTGCCTCTTTATTGGTTTTGCCAAACCACCGACTTCTTCTTGTCGATGTCCTCCAGCTATAGTATTGATGATTCCCAGTAGGGGTCGGTCTTCTTCAGGTTCTTCCCTCCAAGGATGCTCCGGCTATGCAAGAGCTCTTGGCTACTCTTCACTTCCTTCAGGCCGGCATCATAGGAATCAGTTCAGACGATCTCACCTGATTAGTTCCTTAATTTTATCTTGGAGCTAGATACATTATTCAGTACTATGACCGTGGTCACATGAAGGAAAAATCCTATTTTCTACCACAGGATCGTGCAGATCTGATCAGATCTAAGATAATTTTTTTAAAAAATTTATAAATAATCTGATCTAATCTAAGAGTTCTCAAATCTATTCATGGTGATCTGATATTAAAAATTAAAATAAAAATTAAATCAAATTTAAAATCATACCTTATTTGGGTAATTTGATTATCCTGCGATGATCTTGATGTTTTTTGAGGTTCTGGAAGGAGCCACGTATGTGCCTGGCCTCTACCAGTATCCACTTAGGAAGGATCTAGACATCTTCTCCTTGCAAATCTTTTTGCCAAAGATTAGATCTAAATCTAATCTAGACGTCCTTCAAAAAAAATTTCTAAAGACAGCATGTCCGTCTCATGAACACCATTGCATAGATGCTGAACTCTTCACAAATTTGACTCGATCTTCTTCTCGGATTTATGCCTAACTTTTTAGGCTTGTAGAAGAGATGGAGAGAGAGGATAAAGGAGGTGTGGGATATCTAGAATGATAGCCTTTGGGTATGAAAAATATTTCTTCCATGAAGAGCCTTGGTGCAAGGGTTCTTATACAAAAGCATAGCACCAAGTTAGAGTCACTCTTTGATCAAAATCCTCATTTTTTTGACCATTGGGACAACTAGACCTGATATCCATGAAAATCTCCAAATTTCATTAGATTTTGACCCCAAAAATCAATCTATAAGGTGGCAGCATGAGTAGATAAGGAAGAGTCCACTACGCCTAGGACTCTTCCCTCAAGAGTTTGATCCAATTCAAACTATATCATAACTCAATCTTGACACCTCCAAAAATCATGAAATCTGGTATGCCTAATGCATATTTCATTCTATATAACATATCTAAAAATTAGATTAAAATGATTTCTAAAAAAGTTTCTAAAAGCATCTCATCAGGTGACCCTCAATTCTCTCAAATAGGTCAACTTTTGACCCTAGTCCAATTTGACCAAAAATGGCAAAACCTGGACCCTAATATGGAATCTCAGTCAGATGCTAGCACGAGAACCTAAGACTTGTTCAATTGATGATCACCAGATTCAAACCCTTGTTTGTGTGACCCAGTTAGGTTCAGTTCTGTATGGTAATGGGATATGTCATGATCTCTATCATCGACATCATCGAAACTCCTTTCGATGGATCAGAACTCTTCTGATTCGAACAGCTAGAATGATCGATCATCTAAATCATTCTAATTGCTCCCAAAATCCACCAGTGACACCTAGCAGTATATGGTGGCAACCCATCAGAGCTGAATGCGAACCTCTTGGTGCAGCTACCTGTGTGATTAAGTTCTTCTATCTTGAGCCCCGATCAGATTAGGGTTAAGGTGAACTCGTCAAACCCTAGTCTCTGTCATATGATGTAATCATTCGATTCGAGTCCAATGTGAAAATCTAAATAGAAACTCTTTCTATTATTTCACTCTGCCATGGCCATGGGCTTCTGGACTTGATTCTCATGATTATCATAGGGCTGCTCCTCTACCACCGAGGTAGATAGATTCCATCTTGATGCAATCCAGTTCCTACAATGAACATGCTATAGCCAACATACACCTCAGGGTTCCATATGGCTAGGAGACCGAGTAATGGTGTAGTCAAACTATAACACCCTCAAGGTGAACTGCCGATGCATCTCAGGTCAAAGAACCAGACACACTACTGCAGCATCGAGTCAGTCATTGACGAGAAGGTAGACTTCCCTAATGACTACTCGAGGTGGTCACGCTCAGTGCCCTCGTTCTCTAACGAGTACCTGTACTCTCGCTCCGGTGTCTCCACACCGTAGACTCAAGACTCATCTACTAAAGAGAAGCGATTGTACACCAACCTTCCGGATCAATCACCATCCTCGTGATGATCCTATGGTCGGGAGCATGTTTATGAGTTAATAATGATTATTCATGTCTTAAATTTTCAACTCTTGAAAATATGAATTATCATTACCATTAACTCAAAGGATGTATCACAGACACTAAATACACATATGTGATAGAAAATAACCCATTTTATTAATTATAGTCAAAATTATAATTTTGCCCCTAGAAGTGTATTACAAGTGTCAGCCAATTCTGGCTTCTAGGGCACATATATCTAACAATCTCCCACTTGTCCTAAAGCCAATTGGCTACAAGTCTAAGTCCCATCTTCTCAAGGTGGGCTTCGATCTTCTGCTGGCCCAACGGCTTTGTAAGTGGGTCTGCCACATTATCTGCGGAGTTGACTCTCTTGACCTCAACGTAACCCTTTCTCAAGGTAATCGCGGATGAGATGGTATCGCCGCTCAATGTGCTTGGATTTCTGGTGAGACCTCGGCTCCTTAGCAAGGGCTATGGCGCCATTGTTGTCGCAGTAATAGAGGAATGGCATCTGATGGCATTACTCCAATTTCTGCAGCAAACTTCTTGTACCAGAATGCTTCCTTTGCAGCCTCTGATGCAGCTATATATTCTGCTTCCATGGTGGAATCTGCTATCACAGTTTGCTTGGAACTCTTCCAGCTGACAGCTCCACCATTGCACACAAACAGACTTCCAGATGTCGACTTTCGATCATCTATATCGGACATGAAGTCCGAGTCTGTGTATCCCTGGACTTGGAGTTCTCCATTACCAAAGACCAACATCATATCCTTAGTTCTTCTCAAGTACTTAAGGATACATTTCACAGAAGTCCAGTGTTCTTCACCTGGATTTGACTGATATCTGCTTGTGACACTCACAGCATGGGCTATATCAGGTCGTGTACATAGCATGGCATACATGAGGCTCCCTATTGCAGAAGCATAAGGGATCTTGCTCATGCGTTCTATTTCCTCAGGTGTGCTGGGGCACATCTTCTTGGAAAGATGAATACCATGTCTGAAGGGTATTAATCCCCTCTTAGAGTTTTCCATACTAAACCTCTTTAGTACTTTCCTCTATGTACATCTTCTGTGAAAGTCCTAGCATCCTATTCGGTCTATCCCTATAGACCTTAATTCCTAGAATAAAGGATGCTTCACCTAGGTCTTTCATGGAGAATTCCTTGGACAACCACATCTTGACTGATGTCAACATGGGAATATCATTCCCAATAAGGAGGATGTCATCCACGTACAATACGAGGAAGACAACAGCGCTCCCACTGACCCTTTTTGAAAACACATGGTTCCTCTTCATTTTTGATGAAACCAAACTTTTTGATCACATCATTGAAACGAGTGTTCCAGCTCCGAGATGCTTGCTTAAGTCCATATATGGACCTTTGCAGCTTGCAAACCTTGTGATCAGTATCACTGGATGTGAAACCTAGCGGCTGTTCCATATAGATATCTTCCTCAAGATATCCATTTAGGAATGCCGTTTTCACGTCCATTTGCCATATTTCATAATCGAAATAGGCTGCAACGGCAAGCAATGTGCGGATGGATTTTAGCATAGCTACTGGGGAAAAGGTATCCTGATAGTCAATGCCTTCACGCGTTGACTATAACCTTTTGCCACCTAGTCTAGCCTTGAATGTCTCCACATTCCCATCTGCACCAATCTTTCTCTTGAAGATCCATTTACACCCAATAGGTACTATACCTTCTGGTGGATCTACCAAGGTCCAGACTTGGTTTGAGTGCATCGAGTCAATTTCTGACTTCATTGCCTCAAGCCATTTCTCGGAGTCGATATCTGATATCGCCTCGTTGTAGGTTTTGGGATCATCACCATGAGCACCATTACCTATGAGGAACATTTCCTCTACGTCCTCTGAAACAATACCTAAGTATCTTTCAGGGGGACGGGAAACTCTTTCCGATCTACGAGGTGGAGGAGGTAGTGTTCTTATTGGCTCAACCTGATTTGGTTCCAATTGGTCCTTAGCTCGTTCTACTTGTGAGACTTTCTCATCAAGCTTAATCTGCTTTCCAATGCCGCTATCTTGAATAAACTATTTTTCAAGAAAGATGGCATGTCGACTCACAATCACATTGTGGTCTTCTGGAATGTAGAAATAGTATCCTAATGACTCTTTAGGATATCCTATGAATCGAGCTCTAAAGGACCTAAACTCTAACTTGTCCGCTTGTTGTCTTTTGACATATGAGCCGGACAACCCCAAATTCTGAGATGACTCAGACTTGGTTTCTTACCGTGCCATATCTCATACGGTGTGGTAGGAACGGTTTTAGAGGGAACCCTATTCAGTAGATAGATTGAAGTTAACAATGAAGTGTCCCCAAAGAAAATCAGGGAGGTCTGTGAAGCTCATCATGGATCGAACCATATCCAATAGAGTCCGATTTCTCCATTCTGAAACCCCGTTGAGTTGAGGTGTTCCTGGTGGAGTCCATTGAGAGACTATGCCATTTTCCTTAAGATAGTCTAGGAATTCCCGGCTAAGGTATTCACCTCCTCGATCTGATCGAAGAACCTTAATGGGTTTTCCAGTTTGTTTTTCTACTTCATGTCTGAATTCTTTGAACTTTTCAAAAGCTTCAGACTTGTGTCTCATAAGATACACATACCCATACCTAGACAGATCATCGGTAAAGGTAATGAAGTAGACAAAATTGCCTCTAGCCGGCACATCAAATGGGCCGCACACATCAGTATGTACTAGGGCAAGGAGATCTGTGGCCCTCTCCCCATGTCCAACAAAAGGGAGTTTAGTCATTTTGCCTTGAAGACAAGATTCACAAGTTGGATATGACTCAAAAGTCAATGGACTCAATAGCCCATTTTTCTCCAATTTGTTGATCCTATCTTCTGCTATATGACCTAATCTCAGGTGCCATAGATATCTGTCGTTTGGACTATCCCTAGGTCGTTTGGCATTCACGTTTTGCTCGATAGTTAAAATAGGTACATCAATATGTAGCTGATAAAGACCATTAATAAGGAAACCATTTGCAATTTTATTTCTTTCATAAAGAATGTTACAATGGTCCTTAAAGAAGGTGATCACATAAGCCTTCTTGTGCTAAGCATGAAACAGAAATCAAATTCCTGCTAGCTGCAGGCACATAATAACAGTCTTTTAAAACTAAGTCTAAACCAGATGGTAATCGAAGAGGGTATGTTCCCACGGCTACTGCAGCAACTCTGACATCCATATGCGAGATTCATGCAAATTTAAACTTTCAAATATAGGAGAGAATAATTATTCATCTCAATCTGTATCAATTAAAACCTATTCAGTCAAACAGTTTGCAATATTTTTAATAACATAAGTTATTGATCATATCAATACCTAGATCTAGAATAATTCTAGATCTAATCCTAGATCTCATCTAGATCACCAAGAGATCAGATCTCTTATCTTTGCATGGATCGAGAACTCTACAATTGAATCTGTTGTTGCCTTTGGAGCCGCACAAGCATCCGATCTCTACAGGTGATCTATATGAACCTACAACACAGATCGGAGGTTCGTCGAATGAAGATCTGTTTGATGTGCTAGCTTCTCGCTGATTCCTCTTGATGGTTAATCAAATACATATTCTTCGGATCTCTTGGACACTCCAAGAGATGAAGAACATGATGAATAAGAAAGAAATCCAACTCTTGGATCTTTCATAAATCAAAAAATAAAATAAAAAAAAATAAATCCTAAGAGAAGATAAATCTTCTCCTTCAGGACATCAACGGTTGATGCCTTGAAAACATCTCTATGCTAGAATAAGAGGAGACCTCCTCCTCTAGGATTTTTCTTAATTTTCTAGATCTAAGATTTCTAATTTTATTCATACAAAAATTCCACAAAAATTAGAGAGGAATGGTTCTCCAAGAAACTCTAAGAGAAAACCTTTCTTCTCTTCTCCTTCTCTCATCAGGACATGATCAGATCATGTCCAAAAATTTAACACCATGCCCGAACAACTTGGAGCACTCATCCCCACACCCAAATACTCTCTCTCTCTTTAATTTTTATCATATAAGAATTATAAATAAAATAAAAAGAGAGAAACATAAAAGAAAAATATAAGAGAAGATAATCTTCGCTTACCTTATCTCTTCAAGACATCAACCTTTGATATCTTAATTGAGGGCTCTTCTCCAAGAATCATGATACCATAAATCCTCCATGCCTTGTCCTCCTTCTTCTCTAATTTTTTATGATTTTTTTATGATTTTTCACATCCTTTATGGTCAAAGAAAGAGGCATCCCCTTTATATTGCAAAACTAGGTCAAAACCTGGTCAAAGGAGGACTTCTATGGGGCGTCCAACTCTTAGACACCCCTCCCACTTATTTTTTCTATAACCACTGATTCTCGTCCACAAAACCAAGAGAAAAAAGCTGAATAAGAGAGAGAGGCATGGGTAGAGTTGGCACACAAGGGAGGGAGGAGTTTGGGTCAAAGATGACTCTTCCAAGTAGGAAACAATTTCCAACTTTCTTCTAATTTTGACCTAGTCAAAATAAATTCCCAAATATTCTGAATACTAGGCATGGAAGGCCTTCTTGGGCATAAAAATACATAGAAAAAATCTAGAATTAAAATATGATGTGGGCTTTCTTAGGCATAAGTGAAAGAGAGAGAGTCCCAGTCTAACTAGGACTCCTTTTGTTTGACTAGGTCAAAATTATTTTAAACCCAATATAAATCCTATTTAAATTAGATGAAATGCAACTCAATTAAGGATGATCCTAGTCCAACTAAAAGCTTAATTAAATTAGATTATATCAAGATTTAAATCTAATTTAAATCCTATATCAATTAGGTGCACCCAAGTCCTAGTCGAAGAAGAAATTATTTTTCCCTTACAATTGGCTTATCTAATAAATCAATTAGACTTAATCTAATTAAATTCAAACTAATTTTAATTAAATTTAATTTAATTATACTTGATCTCAGCCTGATTGCTCAATCAAATTGAGCCAATTAGCAATCCAATTACTAATCGATCCTCCTACAACACTTGCATTAGATTAAACATCAATCGCATTGAATGTTTGACCTCGAAATGATTCTCAATCATCGATTAACCATCTGATCAGATTACAAGCTCTAATGTATGTGACCCCATAGGTTCGAACCTAAGTCAGTAGCATAGAAACCAATTCTTGTACCTATTAAAATTATCATTTAGCAATGGTTTCCAACGTCCGGATAGGTCGAATGTAAGCAAAGCAACATTCTTAGAACACTGGCCCATGGTTACTGTATAATTCATCCCGATGACCAATAATGCTCAAGACGACTTCGAGTATGCTGTCAACACTCATACAAGTCATCTCTATTGTGTCTCAAAATTTTACAAATCTCGTAACACCTCACGTGGATTACATAGGCCTAGGTTTTGCTAAATTGAAACACAGCGAGACATTATCTTCTTGAAGTTCATCAGGAGTGGTCAATTCCATATTGACTCACACACTGACTCTACAAGTACTTGACTATACCTAGAAACCTTCCATCATCTATATTAAAAATACAGACAGTCCAGCACCAAAGTACAGTGAGTTGCTTGCAAGTCACCGTGGCAATCTCAGGTCGGAGGGACACTTATATCCATTAGCCTTAGCTAGCTATTCTTAATAGTAGAGTGCTACATTGATCATGTTCAGTGCAGATGTACTCCTACATCTCACCTGGATGCCATACCAATGTCTTCATATTACTTAGTTATGAGGATAACCAATGAATATGGCATACAAAGACCTACAATCAATAAGTTATCAACCTTGTTAATAACTTATCATTTGATCATGAATAATTTAAGAACCACCGATAAATCCTCCTTTATCAATTGATTATAGTTCTAAGAACATCATCATAATTTAGGAGTTCATTTAAGAAAGATACAACTTTTATGATGAAATAGCTAAATTACTATTATTATTAGATAATTCATATACTAATTCTAATCATCTACTACTTAGAGAATTAGCTTTAGGACATATTTTCCAATAACTCCCACTTGAACTAAAGCCAATTAGAATGATATTAAATATCCTATCTTCCACTTGAGTTCATTGAACTCCTTAGTTCCAAGGCCTTAGCAAATGGGTCGGTCAAGTTCTCCTTTCACATCTATCTTCTAAAGATCGCCGTCACCCTGATCAAATATCTAAGATAAAAATGATGCAGAATATGCTGGTCCTTTGGTTCTTTAGCCTAAGCTATGGCTCCAGTGCTACGATAGGACTGAACCATGGGTGGAGGGTGCCACTCCCAACCTGCTAATGAACCTCAGTAACTACACAGCTTATATGGCAGCATCATATGCCACGATGTACTCTACATCACTAACTGAATAGACTAAAGTTTTCTACTTGAAATCTTTCCAGTAGGTTGATCCTACAATTAGGATATGAGTCGACATTCTCTTGTTGTCATCTTGTTCTGATTGAAATCAAAACATCCATATATTTTAAGTCAGTATTTCTATATTTGAGTCACTGGATCTTAGTATTTTCTAAATACTTTGGGATTGTCTATACAATTCTCCAATGGCTCTTACTTGGATTAGACTGGTATCTAGTCACTACCTCTTATGAGTATACTATGTCTAATCTCGTAGATGGATAAATAAGATGATAGCTAAACCTTTATTCTTTACAATGTTGGAATGCTATTTTAGATTAAGAGAATTTCATCCTTAAACATCATAAGTAATAACACTACAAAATATTTTACCTAATAATAAGTGCAAGGTTTGTCTTTGTTCATAACTAAGATATACGTTCAGAACGTATGTTCAAACTCTGAGATGATACTCAGATGGGCTTAATGGGTCCTTACCTTTTCATCTGTGCTACTCTGATCCTATTAAAAATCCATTCACATCCAATGGATTTTATCCCTTCAGGTGATCAACTAGTGTCCATACACTACTGATTTTCATAGACTTCAATTTGGATCATATGGCTCCAAGCTACTTCTAAGAATCAGGCCACTGCACTATATCCTTATAGATGATCGAATCCTTGTTGTTCTCATCGAGCTCAACATGATCGCCATCTCGGATCTAGACATTGAAGTATCTGTCCAACTAACGTGGTACTCTAACGGATCTCTTTAAAGGTGACACTTTAATAGGCTCCAGATTTGATTTGATCAAATTTGATTCTATAGGTTTATCAGATAATGTCAGTTCTTTTCTACCAGTCAAAATTTTACAAGTTCAACTTGATAGGCATCATTTTCTTTTCTAAGGAACTCCTTTTCAAAAGAAATGCCCTACTGCTGATGAACATCTTATGTTCTTTAGCATAGCAAAATTAATAACCCTTAAACACTTATTGGACCAGGATCCAAGTTTATCTGTGTACAAATATACAACATAGGCTGATCAACTCCAAATCCAAAAGTGAGAGAGTCTAGGTCTACGCCCGATCTATATCCCATATGGAGTCAATGCAACAGATTAAGTTGGTATAAATTTTTAGAGTAAAAAAATAGTCATAATAGCACAACCCTGCAATAGGCAGACAAGTATACCCTATTATGGATTGAATCATGTCTAACAAAGTTCAATTTCTTCATTTAGATACACTGTGTTCCAAAAAGAAATCCACTGAGAGAGAATCCAATTCTCTCCTAGATATGTCAAAAACTCACTGAATAAGTATTCACCTCCTCAATCCGATCGAAGAGTTCTAATACATTTTTAGTTTATTTTTCTATTTTATTATTGAATCATTTGAACATTTCAAATAATTCAAGCCGGATGTACCCATGCCTAGATAGGTCGTTTGTAATGAAATATTAGTATCTTCCTTTGGCACTTAAGTTCATAAGTCCACATACATCACTATATATGAGACTTAAAACTTTATCGACTCCTTCACCTTTTTCAGTAAAAGATGACTTTGTCATTTTTCCAAGAAGACAAGATTCACAGGCTATCAATGATTCACAATCATTGATATCGAGGTTTTCCTCTTAAGCTAATCCGTTTATCCTATTCTTATCAATAAGACTAAGCCTGTAATGCCAAACATAGACATCCATGACATAATCTAACTAGGATGTGTACATTCCACTTACCTTAAGTCCTTGCAATGAATTGCATAAGACCATTGGTATCTAATACCTAGGTAGTAGAATTTCATATAGAGAAGTTTTAAGATGTTATCATATAACGTCTTTAATGAGCAACTTTTGCTCCTTTCTCTTGTTTAGCCTGTTATGGTCAAGGAAAGCAAGACAAATCTTTTTTCTGTGACTCTATTTCAGACATTAGAAGTACTATGCCTGATTTGGATTAACCTTGAACTAATTATTTTGACTGAGCTTAGAAGCTCCAATACGAATCCATTCATATTGCTGAACCAATATTCAACTTTCAATACTGATTATCAAAGTTGGGTCCATAAGTCTTCACGGTCTAACAATGATGGGAGCAATTAGAATTTAGCCTTAATAGAGAATAATGACCTATTGTGTATGAATCATTTTAAGCCTAAAGACTTGGACTTTAGTCTAAAGATTCTCTCACTATTTTATTCAAATTGGTAGCCTCTACCTCCAATTCAAGGAATTACTTTAATTCTTTAGTAGGTACTAGAATCCACATAGACTGCACATGAGTCCAACTTTGGTTGGCCCACCCATGTACATCTAATGATAGGTTCATAACCAATTGTTTCTCCAAATAATTTTTAGTAATTTTAATTTTACCCTAGGCCCTGATCAGTTGGCTTTGGTCATCTCAAAAAAGGATCCAGTTAGGTCCATCCATTAACATGTCCATACTTGGCACATCCAACCAATGAATGATCAGGTCCAACTTTGGTTGGCCAACCCAACCACTATTAGAGAGACACATCCAAGTTGTCATATAATGCATGATAATTCTATTAGTCAACAATCACCAGGCCTTTGGGGCTCCAATGATTATTAAGTTAATGGATGCATTATCAAACACCTTAATAGGAGGCTTTGACTCTGTTATCCCCATAACTTTGTCATTTTAAGGACCTACTAATTTTAAAGGATTTAAATTATTAGTGATTTAAGGATAGAAAGGACATGAACCAATTTGCTCCCATTGACCTCACCAAGTCAAGTCCTCCCACTGACTTTGCAAGTCACTGATGAGGACTGGGATCAATTATAGTCCATGGGCACCTAAATCAGTCTCACTGAATAAAATCAGTCTTACTAATTTCCTATGTGACATGGGTTAGCACGAATCAATGAGCAACCTAACAAAAACTTGATTAACCACATTGGCCAAGTAAGTGAGATCGGTGGGAGGGTCTGCCAAGACTTGCCTTAGACACCATCAAAAATAGCTAGATAAGCAAGCTGCTAATTAAAAACCACTGGTCTGGGATGCCAGACTTATCTTAGACACCAATTGGTTTGTCAGTTTTGATTTGATCTACCTAAAAACTCGGGCTCGACCACTGAGCCATGATCAGCATCCATTTATTAGATGTATGGACTTTGGTCAACTATAACTATTGAAGTGATCTACAGAAATGACCTAATCTTAATTAAGTTTGATCAATTTATTAACTATGTCCATATTTAATCTAACCCTAGGTCTAACCCAGTTAAGGATCTGAACAAAGCTAATCCATTTCTCTTTAACCCATGTTTTATGAAATTGTCTTAGGATCTTCAAATCATAAATCTAGATCCTAAACAATCACTTAATTCTCAAATAAGTTCAAGCCTTATGGGTTTAGGTTATGGAATCTCAGAACTAGTTTCTGATTTTTTTGTTTGAAATATTTTTAAATAGTATTGAATCATATTCAATATATAGTTTTAGATCTGATTTATTTCATTATTTAGATCATGTCTTAGGGTTTTAAATTTAGAGTTTTGTAGAAAGTAAGTTCGTGATTTAATTTCTATAAAATAAATATATCATACATATATATTCTAGATTCCAAACAAAAATTACATATCAACATATGCAATAAGAGGATTAGATCTAAACATAAAATGCATCATGTGGATCAGATAATAAATTATTTAAAATTAGATTTAAAATTTAAAAATAAATTATAAATTACTTTAGATCTCATCTGATATATTTATGATTTAAATTTCTTGGATTAGCACATACTAGGACAACCTCTCCACTATAAGGGGTAAACTTTACAGTAGGATAACCTTATGGCAGTATGTGCAGTCCTGATATTATTTAGATCTAATCTAAATAATCTAAAATAGATCTAATATCTATTAAATTTTAGATTTAAATCAAAAAATTAAATCAAAAACTTTCTTAGATCTAACCTAAATAATACATGATTTTGATGAAGATCAGCAAATACTAGGACAACCTTTTTATTATAAGGGGTTAACCTTACAACAGGACAACCTTATGGCAGTATGTGCAATTTTTAATTAACTTTAATTTTTAGATTTAATCTAAAGCATACATAAATATGTTATAATAGAATCTAGATGCTCTGATACCACTAATAGGAAATATGCAGAGTTTCATGCATAGATTTCTAAACTTTTTTGAAATATAGAGCAGCAGAAGATATAGATTAAACTCTTTAATCTACAACATGCATGTAATCAAATTATAAAATTCTACATCAAGAATCTATAACATGTTATGATGTAAATATAAATCTAAAATTAAATTAATCATAAGTGGTATTGATCATATCAATACCTAGATCTAGAATAATTCTAGATTTAATCCTAGATCGCATCTAGGTCACCAAGAGATCAGATCTCTTATCTTTGCATGGGTTGAGAACTCCATGGTTGAATCTATTATTACCTTTGAAGCTGCACAAGCATCCAACCTCTACAGGTGATCCACATAAATCTGTAACACAGATCGGAGGTTCGTCGAATGAAGATCCGCTCGAAGTGCTAGCTTCTCATGGATCCCTTCTGATGGTTAATCAAATACATGTTCTTCAGATCTCTTTGACACTCCAAAATATGAAGAACATGAGGAGAAATAAGGAAGAAATTCAACCCTTGGATCTTTCATAAATCAAAAAATAAAATTAAGAAAAAATAAATCCTAAGAGAAGACAAATCTTCTCCTTCAGGACATCAAGGGTTGACATCCTGAAAACATCTCTATGCTAGAACAAGAGGAGACCTTCTCCTCTAGAATTTTTCTTAAGTTTCTAGATTTAAGATTTTTAATTTTATTCATACAAAAATCTCATAAAAATTAGAGAGGAATGGTTCTCTAAGAAACCCAATGAGAAGACCTTTCCTCTCTTCTCCTTCTCTCATCAAGACATGATCAGATCATGTCCAAAAAATTAGCAACATACCCCAACAACTTGGAGCACTCATCACCACACCCAAATTCTCTCTCTCTCTCTCTCTCATATTTTTATCATATAAAAATTATAAATAAAATAAGAAGAGAAAAATAGAAAAGAAAAATATAAGAGAAGATAGTCTTCGCTTACCTTGTCTCTTCAAGACATCAACCTTTGATGTCTTAATTGAGGGCTCTTCTCCAATAATCATGGAACCACAAATCCTCCATGCCTTCTCCTCCTTCTCCTCTGATTTTTCATGATTTTCAGGATTTTTCACATCCTTTATGGTCAAAGAAAGAGGTGTCCCCTTTATATTGCAAAACTAGGTCAAAACCTAGTCAAAAGAGGACTTCTATGGGGCGTCCAACTCTTGGATGCCCCTCCCACTTATTTTTTCATGTAACCACTGATTCTCATGCACAAAAACAAGGGAAAAGGGCTGAATGAGATAGAGAGGCATGGGTAGAGTTGGCACACAAGGGAGGGAGGAGTTTGGGTCAAAGAAGACTCTTCCAAGTAGGAAACAATTTCCAACTTCCTTCTAATTTTGATCAAGTTAAAATAAATTCCCAAATATTCTGAATAGTGGGCATGGAAGGCATTCTTGAGCATGAAAATATATAGAAAAAATTTAGAATTAAAATATGGCATGGGCTTTCTTAGGTGCAAGTGAAAGAGAGAGAGTCCCAGTCCAACTGTGACTCCTCTTATTTGACTAGGTTAAAATTATTTTAAATCTAATTTAAATTTTATTTAAAGTAAATTAAATATAACCAAATTAAGGATGATCCTATTTCAACTAGAAGTCTAATTAAATTAAATTAAATTAAAATTTAAATCTAATTTAAATCCTAAGTCAATTAGGTGCACCCAAGTCCTAGTCAAACAAGGAATTGTTCTTTCCTTGCAATTAGCTTATCCAATAAACTAATTAGACTTAATCTAATTAAATTAAAACTAATTTTAATTAATTTTAATTTAATTATACTTGATCTTAGCCTGATTGCTCAATAAAATTGAGCTAATTAGCAATTCAATTGCTAATCGATCCTCCTGCAACACTTGCATTAGGTTAAACATCAATCACATTGAATGTTTGACGTCGAAATGATTCTCAATCATCGATTAACCATTCAATCAGATTACAAGCTTTAATGTGTGTGACCCCATAGATTCGAACCTAAGTCGGTAGTATAGGAACTAATTTTTGTACCAATCAACGTTACCATCTAGCAATGATTTCCGACATCCGGATAGGTCGAATGTATGCAAAGCAACATTCTTAGAACCCTGGCCCATGGTTACTGTATAATTCATCCCTATTACCAATAATTCTTAAGATGACTTCGAGTATGCTGTCAATACTCATACAAGTCATCTTTATTGTGTCTCAAAATTTTATAAATCTCGTGACACCTCACGAGGATTACCCAGGCCTAGGTTTTGCTAAATTGAAACACAGCGAGACATTCTTTTTCTGAAGTTAATCAGAAGTGGTCAATCCCATCTTGACTCACACACTGACTATACAAGTACTTAAATGTATCCAAAAATCTTTCATTACCTATATTAGAAATACAGACAGTCCAGCACCAAAGTACAGTGAGTTTCTTCCAAGTCACCGTGACGATCTCAGGTCGGAGGAACACTTATACTCATTGGCCTTAGCTAGCTATTCTTGATAGTAGAGTGCTACATTGGTTACATTCAATGCAGATGTACTCCTACATCTCACCTGGATTCCATACCAGTGTGTCCATGCTACTTGGTTACGAGGACAACCAACGCATATGGCATACAGCAATCTACACTTGATAAGTTATCATCCTTATTAATAATTTCTTTGCTTTATTAAAAATGAAAATTCTCTTTTTCAGCTCATTAAATTAAATTTACTAAACCAACATTAAAATATATGTTTAATCTACTGATGTTCTTGAATTTTTCTAATCATGTCCACCCTAGCCTCCTGCTATCCTCAAGACCCTGCATAGAAGTGCACAGATGAGCACTAGAACCAGAGTCAAGCACCCAACTGGATGCAGAAGAAACCGTAAGGTTAGACTCAATAACGAGCATACCTCCAGAAGGACCTTCCTTCTTGTTCTTCAGGGTGGCCAGGTAAGTAGGGCAGTTCCGCTTCCAATGGCCGTCGCTGTTGCAATGGAAACACTTTCCTTTGCCATCGACCTTCTTCTTCGGTTCTGCCTTCTTCTTCTTTGATCCTTCCTACCTTTTGCTTTTTCACAGACTTCTTTTTCTTTCCATAAGACTTTCTTTTGGAAGAAGTCCGTTCCATAGCAAGAACTGAGCCTTTAGAACCTTTCATAGAAAGCTCAGCGGTAACCAGCATATTCATCAACTCGGCCAAGGAATTTTGAAGTTTATGCATGTGGTAATTCATGATGAATTGCCCATATGCATCAGTCAAGGATTGCAGAATAATATCGTTCTGCAGATCCAAGTCCAACTTCACACCGAGCTTCTCAAGCTCTTCCATGTCCTTGATCATTGTCAGACAGTGATCTTGGACTGACTGCCCATCACGCATCTTAGCCTTAAAAAGTCATTTTCGTGACTTGATATTTGGCTGCGCGACTCTGTTCACCAAACATCTCCTGCAGGTGAGCCAACATTTGGCGAGCAGTCCCGATATCTTCATGTTGGCGCTGGAGCTCATCAGACATCGAGCCCAACATGTAGTATCTGGCCTTATTGTCTTCGTCAATCCATTTTTCCAGAGACGCTCTCTGTTCAGTGGATGGACGAGCTGGTAAGGTGGGAGGGTCCTGGTCCAAAACATGTGTTAACTTCTCTGAACCCAAAACAATTTTGTAGTTCCTGAGCCAATCTTTATAATTGGGTCCAGTCAGTCTATGTGTGTCTAGGATACGTGCCAGTGGGTTGGACGCAGACATTTTCCTGTAGAGAGTCAAAGATTCTAGTTAGATACTGTAATTTTGACTTGACCAATTTGTTTAGGGATTTTATTTTTAAACAAATTAGCTCCCACTATTTTCTCGGATCCCTACACTCCCTCTGTAGAGATGCGAAAATCTCCGCGATTGATGATTTCTAGTGGGTGGTGCGGTCTCACCAACTGACTCATCACCTCACCTAACAGTTATTGGTGATGGGTTAGCCAATGAGTGAACAACTCTTGTTCAATGATTCTCTAATCATGGTGCACCCAAACTTGGTCTCTAATTCATGAATCTCACCGTATCCGGAATATTGATCCACTCCTTAGTTAAGTCAGACCCACCATTTGCATAGACTGGGTTCCTAATTGGGTCTCTCACCGTATCCGGAAATATTGAGCCCAACTCATCCTCCAGCCCATAGCATCCAATGCCTAATAGACATGGTTGCGTCTTCCCGGTGCAACTGAGCCACTGTATCCAGCCGAGAACAATCAACCCCGGGAAGGGCCCGCACGTCTACAATGGTGGAAGACCTCGGACTTAATCTTTTCTTAGGGAGAATTGATTCAGGTCTCATTAAACTAGACTTGGCTTAGTCATAACAATTATGACTAACCTAGTGGCATGGGTCAGCTCGGATTATTGACCACCTCAGATCAGAACTGTGTCAACAGATATGGCCAGGTAAGTGAGACCGGTGGAAGGAATATGCCGTTAACTCGCACAAGAACGCATTCAGGTCGAGTAGCTTCCAATTAAAAACCAGTCGGTCGTCTGTGCCAAACTTACCTTAGACACCAAATTGTTGAGTCAGAACCAATTGGGTTAGCCTACAATCCAGACTCTAACCTCTGAGCCTAATTAGGTCTTGCTTGATCGTGACTCGATCTTGACCCAGACTTAATCCTATTAGGCTGGTCAATTTAAGCATTGTTGATCCCATCTAACCAACTCTTGATTCGGTTTGATCAACCGCTTAGACCTAATTGAGCTACCCAAGCCCGAACCCAGTATTATGAATATGTCTTAGATCTGAAATTCTCAATTTTAGACCTAATTAATATTCCATAAACTTAATTCTTAATTAAGTTGGGTTCATAAACAAAATATGCACAATAAATCCTAGGGTTTCAGGATCTAGGGTTTTGCAGAAAGTAAGTTTTGGGTTTCTGATTAAGGACGAACACGCAGCACCCCTACACGTCATAAGAACACCCCATCGAATGGGAAGAGAGGGCCTTTAAACCCTTCTTCGTTCTTATGACCGGACGGCCAAGAGGAACGCCTTAATCAGGAACATGTAAATCTACAAAACAGTTATAGATCTATATCATATATCTCATATACAAATTTAGATCTAATCAAGGCATATTTTGCATACATCTCATGTATCAAATCATGCATGTTTTCAGATCTAAATTATCACATAATAATCTAAAAAATTAGATTTAAATTGATCTAATCAAAATAAATTCTAATCTAGACAATTATGTAGAACTATTCTACAACTAGTCTAGTCATGCATCTATCATATCTCATATGATATTTAAAATTAAATAATTTTTATTTGCTGTTTATCAGATGTTATTATAACACTTATAATATCAGAAAATAGTAAATAAGAAGATCTAAAATATGATTTAATCAGATTAAATCAAAGACATGCAAAACTATTCTATAGAACTATTCTATTCTAGAACTAGTCATGCATATCTTCATGTTCTTAGATCCAAATCATTTAATTTTAATTTTTCTGATTTCAGATCTGATCACATCTCATGTGACATCTGAAATCACTTTATTTTCTAATTAAAATAAAATTTAATTAAAATAAAATTAAAATCAGATCTAAACAATCTAGAACCATGGCTCTGATACCAGTTGAAGGGAAATCCTGATTTCCCGGTCCAGGTTCGTCCAGATCTGATTAGATCAAGAGATATATTTCAAAAATTTTCTCTTGATCTCAATCAGATCTTGATATGTTTCAGATCTGATTCTTATTATTTTAATAAATAAAATAAAATAAGATAAATTAAATCAAATTTAATTTACCTGATTTGGGTAATCCTATTACCCTGTAGATGATCCTGATTGCAGCGGAAGGTTCTGGATCTTAGCCACGCAAGCGCCTGGCCTCTACCGGTATCCACTCGGGTTGGATCTGGAGATCCTCTTCTTCTCTATCACACCTCCAAAAATCAGATCTGGATCTGATCTGGAGGATCTTCAAAACTCTTTTGAAGATCTGCAGTCGTCCTTTTGCAGCAGCGCAGCCTTCTTGCTTTTGATCGCCTTTCCTTGATCTGAATCGCACCAACCTAAAGTCCAAAACACCTTTTGGACGTGGAGAGGAGCAAGGAGGAGAAGACTATGGCATGGAGAAGGAGGGGAGAGGCAGCCTTGGGGCGTGGGAAATCTCTATTGAATTAGGGTTGGGCGCAGGGTCTTATTTATAGACCTCTTGTGATCCAACTCCTCTTCCTCTCAACCAATCACAACCCTTTGTGAAATCAGATCTAAATCTGATTGGTTGGAATAGAGACCCCTGGATTCCTCCTTAGAGGGCGCCTAAGACCAGTCAAACTGGATTCTTAGTAGAACTCTGATTGGAATCCAAAAGGGAGGTGGAGTCCTTGTCCAACAAGGACTCCTAGGCGCCTCCTACTTGGGCTCACGCCACCCTTGGCGTGCGCCCTTCTCCTTGCCAGGTTCTGGCAGGGGGACAGGCCCCCACCAGCTCTCCAATAGGTGCATGACATGTGGTCAAAAGTCAAAGGGTCAATGGTCAACGTTTGACCAGTCAAAGGTAGACTTTTGACCAAAGTCAAAGAACAAGAAATGGCAGGTGACCAAAAATGGCAGGTAATGTCTTACAAATAAGACAACCTATTCTGACTTGGACAACCTCCAGTCAGACCATATGAAGGCCTCTGATTGAGCACAAACTCCTTTGGCTCAGTCAGGACAACTTATTTATGATAGTAAAAGAAGAACGTTAGGTTCAATCGAGTGCTAGCACGATTTCCTTGAACCTAATTGAATCTCATTCAGATCAATTGAACTAGATCAGTTCAATTGATGATCACCAGATTCAAACCCTTGTTTGTGTGACCCAGTTAGGTTCAGTTCTGTATGGTAATGGGATATGTCATGATCTCTATCATAGACATCATCGAAACTCCTTTCGATGGATCAGAACTCTTCTGATTCGAACAGCTAGAATGATCGATCATCTAAATCATTCTAATTGCTCCCAAAATCCACCAGTGACACCTAGCAGTATATGGTGGCAACCCATCAGAGCTGAATGCGAACCTCTTGGTGCAGCTACCTGTGTGATTAAGTTCTTCTATCTTGAGCCCCGATCAGATTAGGGTTAAGGTGAACTCGTCAAACCCTAGTCTCTGTCATATGATGTAATCATTCGATTCGAGTCCAATGTGAAAATCTAAATAGAAACTCTTTCTATTATTTCACTCTGCCATGGCCATGGGATTTCTGGACTTGATTCTCATGATCATCATAGGGCTGCTCCTCTACCACCGAGGTAGATAGATTCCATCTTGATGCAATCCAGTTCCTACAATGAACATGCTATAGCCAACATACACCTCAGGGTTCCATATGGCTAGGAGACCGAGTAATGGTGTAGTCAAACTATAACACCCTCAAGGTGAACTGCCGATGCATCTCAGGTCAAAGAACCAGACACACTACTGCAGCATCGAGTCAGTCATTGACGAGAAGGTAGACTTCCTAATGACTACTCGAGGTGGTCACGCTCAGTGCCCTCGTTCTCTAACGAGTACCTGTACTCTCGCTCCGGTGTCTCCACACCGTAGACTCAAGACTCATCTACTAAAGAGAAGCGATCGTACACCAACCTTCCGGATCAATCACCATCCTCGTGATGATCCTATGGTCGGGAGCTGTTTATGAGTTAATAATGATTATTCATGTCTTAAATTTTCAACTCTTGAAAATATGAATTATCATTACCATTAACTCAAAGGATGTATCACAGACACTAAATACACATGTGTGATAGAAAATAACCCATTTTATTAATTATAGTCAAAATTATAATTTTGCCCCTAGAAGTGTATTACAAGTGTCAGCCAATTCTGGCTTCTAGGGCACAATTGGAGCGCTGCTCTGGGTTCTTTTAAAGTGTGATTAAGTTCTTCTATCTTGAGCCCCGATCAGATTAGGGTTAAGGTGAACTCGTCAAACCCTAGTCTCTGTCATATGATGTAATCATTCGATTCGAGTCCAATGTGAAAATCTAAATAGAAACTCTTTCTATTATTTCACTCTACCATGGCCATGGGCTTCTGGACTTGATTCTCATGATTCATCATAGGGCTGCTCCTCTACCACCGAGGTAGATAGATTCCATCTTGATGCAATCCAGTTCCTACAATGAACATGCTATAGCCAACATACACCTCAGGGTTCCATATGGCTAGGAGACCGAGTAATGGTGTAGTCAAACTATAACACCCTCAAGGTGAACTGCCGATGCATCTCAGGTCAAAGAACCAGACACACTACTGCAGCATCGAGTCAGTCATTGACGAGAAGGTAGACTTCCCTAATGACTACTCGAGGTGGTCACGCTCAGTGCCCTCGTTCTCTAACGAGTACCTGTACTCTCGCTCCGGTGTCTCCACACCGTAGACTCAAGACTCATCTACTAAAGAGAAGCGATTGTACACCAACCTTCCGGATCAATCACCATCCTCGTGATGATCCTATGGTCGGGAGCAATTTATGAGTTAATAATGATTATTCATGTCTTAAATTTTCAACTCTTGAAAATATGAATTATCATTACCATTAACTCAAAGGATGTATCACAGACACTAAATACACATGTGTGATAGAAAATAACCCATTTCATTAATTATAGTCAAAATTACAATTTTGCCCCTAGAAGTGTATTACAAGTGTCAGCCAATTCTGGCTTCTAGGGCACATATATCTAACAGGATCATCACGACAATGGTGATCAATCCAGAAGATTGGTGTATGATCACTTTCTTAAGATAGATGTGTCTTGAGTCTATGGTGTAGAGATATTGGAGTGAGAGTATAGGTACTCGTTAGAGAACGAGGGCACTGAGCGTGACCACCTCGATAGTCATAAGGAAGTCTATCTTCCTGTCAATGACCGACTTGATGCTGTAGTGGTGTATCTCGTACTTTGACTTGAGGTGCATCGACAGTTTATCTTGAGGGTGTTATAGTTTGACTACACCATTACTCGATCTTCTAGTCATTCAAAACTCTGAGGTGTATGTTGGCCATAGTATGTTCATTGTAGGAATTGGATTGCACCAATAGGGGATCTATCTACCTCGGTAGATGATGAGTAGCCCATGACAATCATGAGATTGAGTCCATAAGCCCATGGCCATGGTAGTGTGAATATAATAGAAAAAGTTTCTATTAGGATTTCATATATGACTCGAATCGAATGATTAATTCATATGACTGATATTGGGTTTGATGAGTTCACCTTAACCCTAATCCAGTCGGGGCTCAAGATAGAAAAATCCAATCACACAGGTAGCTGTACCAAGAGATTTGCTTTCAGTTCTGATGGATTGCGACCATATACTGCTAAGTATCACTGATGGATTTTGAGAGCAATTAGAATGATTTAGATGATCGATCATTCTAATTGTATGAATCAAAAAAATTTTGATCCATCGAAAGGTATTTTAATGATGTCGATGATAGAGATCGCAACATGTCTTATTACCAAATGAAATTGAATCTAATTGGATCACACAAATAAGGGTTTTGATCAGGATGTTATCAATTAGACTAACCAAGTTCAACTGATTTTGATTAGATCCGATTAGGTTCAAGAAAATCGTGCTAGTACATGATTGAGCCTAACATTCTCCTTTTTTGTAATCACCTAGGTTCATCTCGACTGAGCCAAATTTATTTGGGCTCACTCAAGAATCTTGTCTTAGTCTGGCTAGAGCTTGTCCAAATCAGGAAAGGGTTGTCTTAATTTATTAGATGGATTTAAGATAATAGCTGCTAATTCCTATCACATACTAATTCCTATTTTTGGACATAGGTCAACTATTAATCCTGGACATCTGGACATGGGGCCATGTGTCATGAACCTATAAGAGAACATCTGGGGATCTTGTCCCCTTGCTAAATGATATAAGAGAGAGGGTGCATGCCACCCTAGGCATGCGCCCCATGTGCATAAGAGATGAAGTCCCATACAGATGGGACTCTAGGATGTTTTGATAGGTTTAAACAACTAGGTGCCAAATAGATTGGGTTTACCCAGTTTAGGTGCCACCTATGTGGATTTCAGAGGGGCACTCATCTGATTGGATTAGATGGCATCATCCTACCTATCAGATTTAGATCTGATTGAATGAAGGCCTCTGATTGGTCGAGATGATGTGGCACTGCATGGCGCAGCAGGATCTATTTAAACCCTGTCTGTGCCAAGGGTGTGTGTGCTTCTCCATTCTCTATGCCGCAAGGCTGCCCACATATATTCCATTCCATCTTCTGATCCTCTCTATCTCCCCTCCACGCCTAAGGAGTTCGGCACAGGTTCAAGTGTGATCCAAGGAAGAAAGGTGCCCAGATCAGGAAGAAGGCAACACTGCTGAAAGAGACGACCGCTGCCTCTTCAAAAGAGTTATGAAGAACTTCAAGATCAGATTTAGATCTAATTTTTGAAGAGTAGATTTAGAAGAAGAAGACCTTCAGATCCTATCTGAATGGATACTGGTAGAGGTCAGGTGCTTGCGTGGCTCCTTCTGAAATCTTAGGATAGATCAGAATCATCACTGGATTATTTGATTATCAAATACAAGGTATAAAATTAAATTAGATTTAATTTTATTTTTGATCTTAATATCAGATCTTAAAGGATCAGATCCGAGATGTCTCAGATCTGACTATGATTTGAGGAAAAAATTTTTGAAATATTTCTTCAGATCTGAATGATCTTGTGCTAGAAAAAAAGATTTTTCCTTCAACATCATTACTAAATATGATCAACTCCAGAGCTTTCTACTATCAAGAATTGCTATAATGGGATATGGACATAAATATCCCTCAGATTTGAGATCACCATGATGATTTACAAGCAACTCATTGTGCTTTGGTGCAAGATTATCTAAATTTCTAATTTTGTGATGGAAGGTTTCTAGGCAAAGTCAAGAACTTATGAAGTTGGTGAGTGAGTCAAGATGGGATTGGCCACTCCTAATTTCAGGAGCTGTATATAATTATGTTTTCAATTTAACAAAATCTTGGCCAGAATAGTCCTTATGAGAAGTTACTAGACTGATTGCCTTAAAACACATTATGGATGCACTATTTCAGTTTGACAGTTTAACCTTGAGTCAACCTAAACATAGAGATTAAAGGAATGAATTATATAATAACCATATTCACATGGGTTTTAGAATATTGCTTTACATACATTCGACCTATCTATATATAGGGTACCAATGCTAGATTGTCATTTTGATGGATTCAAAAATTTATTCCTATGCTACCGACTTAGGTTTGAACCTATGGGGTCACATATATTAGAGATTTTGATCTGATTGGATGGTTGATCAATAATTATGAATCATCTTAAGATCAAATAGTCAATGCGATTGATATTTGACCTAGTGCAAGTGTTGCAAGAGGATTAATTAGCAATCGAATTGCGAATTGACTCAATCTAATTGAGCATTAGGGCTAAGATCAAGTCTAATTAAATAAGATTCAATTAGGTTTGGTTTAGACTTGATTAGGCAGGTCTAATTGATTTATGGGATAAGCCAATTGCAAAGAAGATCAATTCCCTATTCTATTAGGACTTGTATGCACATAATTTCTAATTAGATTAGAATTTAAATTAGAATTAAATATGATTTAATCTGATTTAAATGAGCTCCTAGTTGGACTAGGACCATCCTTAATTAAGTTGCACTAATCTTAACTTAATTGGGCTTAAAAGATGGTTTGATCAATGAAAATATGAGAGCTTAGTTTGACTGGGACTCTCTGCCTTCCGCCAACTCATCCCTAGCACCAAACCCTCCATGCCCATGCCCCTTATTTAGAATATTGCATGAGTTTTCTCATGCCCAAGGACTCCCCCACGTGCCCCCTCTCTCCTTACATAGAAGTTGGTTCTCACTAGGTCAAAACAAACAAGTTATTTTGACCTAGGACTCTATTTGATAGAGTTTGACAAAACCCAAATACTATTCATGAGATGGCACCAATTAAATCAGATATGATCTGATTATTTTGGTGGAAAAAGGAAAGGAATTATGCACCAATTCATGATATCCCATGTCCAAGGAAAGTATGAGAGGCACACAAAAGTTGGCACCCCAAGTTGCTCCTGTTGGACATGCCTTTTAGGTATTTGACCTAGATAAGGACACTTGCATATCTCCCAATTTAAGAGGGCTTTTGGCATGGAAATTCTATAAGTTTTTCACCATGAGAAAAGGTCTTTGGCATGGGATTTTTGGGTGCAAAGTATTCTTGGGTGTGGGATTTCTTTAGGACAAACCTAGTGCATGTCCCGTTGAGAGAGAAAAGAAAGAGAGAAGAAGGGGTTCTTCTCTAGGGTTTCTCTTCTTCTTCTTCTTCTTCTTCTTCTTCTTCCATATTCTTTTGAGAGTTTTGAGTAGAAAATCCTCTCTCCCAAGTCCTCATTAGCTTCTTCATTTCTTGGAAGGTCCGAGAAATCAGAAAAGAAAGATCAAAGATCAATCATCAAGGAGGGATCTGCAAGGTGCTAGCATGCTGTATGGATTTTCGATCACTAGACCTCTGATCTATATCGAAGCCTCGTGTGAACAACCTATAGAGGCTAGATGTTCTATGCAGCCCAAAGTGATAACCTCAATCTTAAAAATAGCAAGTAGAGTTCTCAACCCATGACAAGGTATAGAGATATGATTTCTATAGTAGTCCAGATTAGATCTAGATCAAGTGTTGATATGATTAATACTTTTGCTTGTTATTTAATTTATAGATTTAATACATGCATATATCATGTTATAAGATCCAAGATCTAAAAGTTTTTATATGCTTTAGTAGATTAAAATGATTAATCTAGATCTTTTGTTTCCGCTAATTTTGAAAAACTATCAAAATAGATGCATGTAATCCTAGATTTTTCTTCAATTGGTATCAGAGCCTAGGATTGTTTGACATGATATTTATGCATATTTTTGATTAATTATTTAGATTAGATTTAAATTATAATCTAAGATTTAAATTTAAATTAAATAATTAGATTACACTGACAGATCTTATAAGATTATCCTGTTGTAAGATTTATCCCTTACAGTAAAAAAGTTATCTTAATTCGTGCAAATATAAAAATAAATCATAAATATGTTATATTTGATATAAAAAAATTTATAATTTAGTAGATTTAAAATTATTTTAATCTAAAAATTATTATTATAAATATGTTTAGATTAGATCTAAAGTAAATTCTTAATTTTATTTATGATATTTACATTATTTATGAATCAAATATGCAATTGATTGATGTTTATGAAATAAGCCAACCTATTTTTGAAATGAGTCAACCTATTTAGTGGACATAATTAAGATGTAAAAATATTTTCTAAATATAAAAATTATTTTTAAAATGCCAAACCCCAACCCTCAACCCAACACTTAATTAAGAATCAAGGGTTATTGATTAGGATCTAGAATTATGAATTAAAGATCTTAAGACAAAAATCATAATACATGGGTTAATGGGTTAGAGTGAACGAGATCCATTAATTGGGTTAGACCTAAGGTTAGATCAAAAAATGGATTTAATGAAGAAAAACTAGCTTTTTTGCTGCAGGATCGATCTAATCTGATCAGATTTATAACAAAAATTTCTAAAATTTTTTATACAACTTTTGATCAGATCTAAGAGTTTTCAGATCTGATCCTTATGATCTAATATTAAAACCAAAAATCAAAATTAAATCTAGAACATCAAATGTTACTTGCTCAGGATAGACAATTATCCTGATGATGATTTGTCATTGCCCGAGGTTCTAGATCTAGCCACGCAAGCACCAAGCCTCTACTAGAGTCCACTCAGGCTAGTTCTAGATGTACTCCCTATCTAAAATTGATCTCCAAAAATTAGATCTGGATCTCATCTATATAGCCTACAAAATAATAGTTGAAGGTCGCGCACTCGTCTCACGAACACTTCATCTCTTATTTGATCTTTGCAACAGTGCCTTGGATCTCCTTGCTAGAATTTTGCTCAACCTTTGGGCATGGAGAAGAAGAAGAGGAGGAAGAAAGGGCATGGAATAGGGGAGGGACAGCAGCACTTTGGCAGGGAGGAATTGGGAGTATGAAAATCCTAGGCACAGCAGGGGTTTAAAGAAACTCTACTATGCCATGTAGTGCCACACAGTATCGACCAATCACATCAGTTGATTTATTCTGATTTTAATCTAATTGTCCATGCGATATCACCTAATCCAATTAGATTAGGGACCCCTAAAACCATCCATAGATGGTGCCAAGTTTGGATGAGCATAACTATTTGGCATCTAGGTTTTTGATCCAATCAAGAAACCCTAGAGTCCCATCCTTATGGGACTCTCTCCTCTTTTTCCCATTTGCACACACCAACATGGGCCATGTGCACATATTTGTGCATGAATGCTCAAGGGGGCGTGTGCCCCTAGAATGTCTTCAGAGGGTGCATGCACTATCCTTTCTTTCTTGCATATGGGTCTGAAGAAAATAGTGCAGGATTTGCCATGCTACTTTCAAAAAATATTTCAAAAATAGCAATGATAGAGTAAAAATTAATTAATCTAATTAATTATCTATTGATCATATTAGATTATTTAACCCAATACATTAGGATCTAAATATAATATGCATGCATACATCAATAGATCTGAAAATAAAACTATGTAATAAACTATTTACTATATCTACGTGTTCATAACACAATACCTTTTCATGGATAGTTGATCATCATAATTTGAGTCTACCAGATAATGCTCTGGTATCATGTCATAGCTGCACACATGTCCGACCTCTATGGTTGGTCCACACGGAGCTCCTAGTCCCGATCAGCCCAACTGGAGTGCTAGCTCCTCACCGAGGCCTTCGATGGCTGATCACGATCGATTCGATCGATCATATACTTTCTTATTTTCTTGATATTCTAGATAATATTGGAGAATGATGAAGATGCCTTTCAAATTTGGTGGTGATCCGATGCTCACAACACTCATTCTCTCCATCCAAACCCAAATTCCTAAATCTAGGATTTCACCCAGCCCAAAAATGCTGACACACTAAAAATCCTATCATGCCCTCTTTGTGCAGCATTTTTCTATGAAATATATTTTCATGGAAAGATAACTTTTAGATATATAATCTCTATTTAGATCATATCTAAAAATAGGATATCCTTAGAGGTGAAAATCACAAGTGAATAGAGGCATAAAGGAAAAGAAAAGTGTTGTAGGATCTTATTCACTTTCACTCCAAGATTTCTTTTGCTCAGAACTGATTCCCAAACACTCCCAAATTTTTATCATGTAATTCTAACTCCTTCTTCTACATGCACAAAAATTATCATAATTTATTGACATGAATATCATGGGAAAATAGCTTAGAAAATGATAAGGGTCAAGTGGTTGAGAGGTTCTAACCACTCACCTGATTTCAAAAATCAAATGAGCCTCTTATCCTTATCCAACGCCCCCTCCCTTGTGTTTAACACATAGAAGGACTATCCTTCTATGTGAACATTTTTATTTCTTAAAAAATATTTGATAAACAAAATGGTGGGCATGGGAAGCAGAGTGGAAAAGTCGAAAATGGAGGGCGCATGGGAGAATTTGAATTCAAACTTCATTTGACATGGTCCTAATTGGTTTCAACCAAACCAATTAATCTAGATCCAATTAAAACAAATTAAATCTAACCAAATTAGGGTTAGCCTAATCTAATAAAATTTTAATCAAATTAAAAATTAATTAGATCTACATCCTGATCAAATCAGGTTCAAAATTTCCATAGCGATTAGGTCATCTCATGACTTGATCGGGTCAAATTCAATCAGACTTGATCGAATCCTCATCGCTCAATCAAATTGAGCTAATCAGTAATTAAATTGCTAATTAATCCACCAAAAATATTTGAGTCTAAATTGAATGGGTTACTTGGCAATAGAGTCCCATCAACATGAAACTCTTAAAGAGTCCTAAATCAGTGGGACTCTTGAACCTAATGTCCCAAATAAATCAAACTTGCGATCATAGAGTCCCAGACTAGTAGAACTCTTGATCAGATAGTCCCAGATGAGAAAAACTCAGAGTTTTAGTCCAGTAGGACTCTTGGTCATAGAGTCCTAGTCCAGTGGGACTCTTGACCATAGTATCCTAGATTATCAGGACTCATGATCAGAGAGTCCAAGACAAGTAGAACTCAGAGTCCCGATCCAGTAGGACTCTTGGTCATAGAGTCCCAATCTAGTGGGACTCTTGACCATAAAATCCCAGACCAATGGGACTCTTGATCAGAGAGTCCCAGACAAGTAGGACTCAGAGTTTCAGTCTAGTAGGACTCTTGGTAACAGAGTCCCAGTCTAGTGGAACTTTTGACCATAGAGTCCTAGACCAATGGAACTCTTGATCAGCCATTAGATCAGGTAGAAACTCCTAATATATATGACCTCACAAGTTCGAACCTAAGTCGGTAGTATAGAAATTAATTTCTATACTAATCAAAGTGACCATCTAGCAATGGTACCCGATATCCGGATAGATCGAATAATCGCAATTGCAACATTCAGAACCTACATGAATGTGGTTAACGTATAATTCATCCCTATGACCTCTGTATAATAGATGACTTAGGGTTAGACTATCAATCCTAGAAAATACATCCATGTCATGTCTCAAAGCAATTAGTCCCGTGACTCCTCACTAAGACTATCATAGCCAAGGTTTTGCTAAATTGAAACACAATTGAACACAGCTTCTGAAATCAGAAGTGGTCAATCCCATCTTGATACATGCACCAATTCTACAAGTACTTAATTGTGCCTAAAAATCTTTCATCACTAAATTAAAAATTCAAATAGTCTAGCACCAAAATATAGTGAGTTGCTTGGAAGTCACCATAGTGATCTCATCAGGTTGGAGGGACATTTAAACCCATATTCCATCGAAGCTAATCTTGATAGGAGAAAAGCTCCAGAGTTGGTCACGTTCAGTGCAAATATACCCATACATCTCACTTGCATGCCATATCAGTGTCTCAACACTTCTTGGTTATGAGGACAACCAACCTATATGGCACAAAATAACCTATACTTGATTAATGTTGTCATCCTAAGTAACAACGTATCATTTGGTCATGAACTATTTAAGGACTAAATGGCAAATCCTCCTTTGTCAAATCTAGATAGTCTTAAGAACTTCATCATAACACAGGAGTTCATTAGAAGACAATAGAATTTATGATGAAAAATGCCAAAATAATTTTTATAAATTTATAATTCTTATATAATTATAAATATATGGCCCAACCATCAATAGACTGATGATTGGCTTTGGAACATATTTCCAACAATCTCCCACTTGGACTAAAGCCAATCGGTGCAGTATCTAATACCTATCTTCGACTTAAAGTGGTCAAACTCCTTCACCATAATAGCTTTAGTGAATGGGTCGGCCAGGTTCTCCTTTTCGTTGATCTTCTGAAGGTCGATGTCACCTCGATTCCATTCTCTTGGACAAGATGGTAGTGGCGCAGAATATGCTTTGTCCGCTGGTGTGTCTTTGGTTCCATCGCCTGAGCAATGGCTCCAGAGCTATTGCAATAAAGCAGAACTGGACCATCAAGGGAGGATGCTACTCTAAGCTTGGTGATGAATTTTTTTATCCACAGCACTTCTTTGGTAGCATCTAATGCAGCAACATACTCTAACTCACAAACTAAATTGACCACAGTGTGTTGCTTGAAACTCTTCCAGCAGACGGCCCCATCATTAAGGGTAAATACGTATCCTGACATACTCTTGCTATCATCATGATCGGACTGAAAACTGGAGTCTGTGAACCTCATAAGTTTTAAGTCCAATTCACCATATACAAACCATTGATCCTTAGTATTTCTTAAATACTTTTGGATGGTTTTAAGAACCTTCCAATGATTTTCCCCTGGATTAGATTGGTATCTACTAACTACACCTAGTAAGTATGCCATATTTGGTTCCGTACATGTCATGGCATACATTATAGAACCCACTACTGAAGCATATGGTATTCTATTCATATGCTCTCTGTCTAGAGGTGTTGTTGGACAATCCCTCTTTAAAAGAGAAATTCCATGGCCTATCGGTAGATAGCCTTTCTTGAAATTTTTCATGCTGAACCATTTCAGCACATTGTCAATGTACGTGGATTGGGATAATCCAAGCAACCTTTTAGATCTATTTTTATAGATCTTCATCCCTAGGATATAGAAAGCTTCATCCAGATCTTTTTTAGAGAACTATGATGATAGCCAGATCTTTATTCCTTGTAATGCAGGAACATCATTTTCGATTAAGAGAATGTCATCCACATACAATACTAGGAATACTATTGCTGGACAATTAGCCCATTTATATATGCAAGGCTCCTCTTCATTCTTAACAAAGCCATACATTTTGATTGTTCTATCAAATCATATGTATCGGCTTCGAGATGCCTATTTTAGTCCATAAATGAACCTCTGAAGCTTACACACCTTAGACTTATCTATGAATGTAAAACCTTCAGGTTGTATCATATACACCTCTTCATCCAGCTCTCCATTCAGGTAAGCTATTTTCACATCCATCTATCAGATTTCATAGTCCAGATTGGTAGCTATAGCAAGCATTATTCGAATGAATTTGAGCATTGCCATAGGAGAGAATGTCTTGTCATAGTCAATATCATAGCATTGACGATATCCCTTAGCAACCAGATGGACTTTATAGGTCTCCACCTTTTTGTCTGTGCCTCTTTTCTTTTTAATGATCCACTTACATCCTATAGGTCTTATCCCTTCGGATGGGTCAATCAATGTCCATACATTATTGATTTTCATGGATTTCATCTTGGATTTCATGACCTTAAGCCATTTCTCAGAATCAGATCTCTGCATTGAATCCATATAGGTGATTAGATCCTGATCGTTCTCATAGAGTTAGATAGGATCCCCATCTCAGACCAAAAAATCATAGTATCTATCCGATAAACATGGTACTCTACCAGATCTCCTTAAGGATGCTTCTACAATGGGTTCTAGGTCTGATCTAATTAGATCCAACTTAAGTTCAACAACTTGTGTTCATTCTTCCATCTGTCGTACTTCATCAAGTTTGATCTTGGAGGCATTAGTTCCTTCACCAAGGAACTCCTTTTCTAAAAAGACTGTCTTAAGACTAACAAATACTTTTTGCTAATCAGCAAGGTAGAAGTAGTACCCTTTGCTTTCTTTTGCGTAATCTGTAAAACTACACTTATCAGACCTTGGTCCAAGCTTGTCTGTCATCAAACGTTTGATGTAGGCCGGACACCCTCAAACCCTAAGGTGTGAAAGCATTGGCTTACGCCCTATCCATATTTCATATGGTATTTTATGAATAGATTTACTCAAAATCCTATTTAGAATGTAACAAGCTGATTCGAGCGCATATCCCCATAGAAAGATCGATAAACCAGCACACCACATCATGGATCGAATCATGTCCAATAGGATTCGATTTCTCCTTTCAAACACACCATTATGTTGTGGTATTCTGGGAGGGGTCCACTGGGAGAGAATCCCATTCTCTGCAAGATATGTCAGAAACTCATTGAAAAGGTACTCACCCCCTCGATCAGATCGAAGAGTTTTAATACTCTTCCCAATTTTCTTTTCTACATCATTTCGAAATAGTTTGAACATTTCAAATGACTCCCACTTATGCTTCATTAAATAGACATACCCATACCTCAATCGGTCATCATTGAGCCACTTCAGATAAGTATCTCAGATCGCTTCCCTAGCATTTGGGGCTGGCTCCTTAAGTGCTCGATCCGTTACCACATAAAGAATCCGCTCATGCTCTAGGACGATTTTCAACTTACGATACTAGCTATCGTAGTTGGATCCTATTAATTTGTCATGGTCTAACAATGACTAGAGCAATAGGTTAGTGGCCATGTCTGCACAAAAAAAAAAACCAAATCTAATTAGTATATAAATTATTAATCCTAAAGACATAGAGTTCAGTCTAAAGGTCCTCCCACTATTTTATATGAATTTATAGTCTCTACCTCCAATTTGAGGAATTACTCTAATTCTTAGTGGGTACTAGAATCCACATAGATATACATGAGCCCAACTTTGGTTGGTCATCCCATGTGCACCTATGGATAGATTCAAAATCAATTGTTTCTTTAAACAACTTTTAGTAACATTGATTTTGCCCCACAGACCTAATCGGTAGGCTTTGGCCTCCACTGAAAAAGGTTTGGTTAGGTCCAACCATTAACATGACCGCATTTGGTCTTATCTAACCAATAAATAATCAGGCCTGACTTTGGTCGGCCAACCTAACCACCATCAGAAAGACTTAACCAAATTATCATTTTATGAATGATAATTTCATTAGTCAATAATCACCAGGTCTTTGGGCCTCCAATGATCATTATACTAATGAATCCATTATCACTCAACTTAATGAGAGACTATGATTTAGTTATCAATATAACTATTTAATTTTTAAGAATTTAATAATTTTAAATAATTTAGTTAACCAATTTAATAATATTCAGTGAGCCAATTTTGATCCTCCCACTGACTTCACCAAGTCAGATAAGAATCTAATCTAAGCTGGCATTAGGAGCATCTAAATTAGTCAGACTAATTTACCTAATAAACATGGGTAAGTCCGAATCACCAAGTGATCTAATCAAAATCTAACTCACCAGGATGGTCAAATAAGCGAGATCAGTGGAAGGGATATGCCATTAACTCATCAAAGATCGAATCAATGCAAGTAGCTTCCAATTAAAAACCACTGGTTAAACTGCCAAACTTACCTTAGACACCATCCAGTTTATTAGTTTTAGTTTGACCAACCTAGTAATTTTGGATTCAACCACATAGCCTTGAATCAAGCCCATTTGGTCCTTGTTAAAGGTATGGACTTGACCAACTACAACTATTGTAATTGAGTCTATAGAGTCCTTGATCTAATCTAAATTAATATTTAATTAGATTTGATCAATTACTCTAAATTAGTCCATCTTTTAAATAATCTTAGACCTAACCCAATTTACGGACCAAATTCAGCTAACCCAATAATCCACAAGTTTATGATTAATGACTTAGAGTCTTAATTCATAATTCTAGATACTAAATCATTATACTTAATTTTTAATTAAGTTTATGGGCTGAGGATTAGGGTTTGGCATTTTAAAAATATTTTTAATTTTGAAAGGTTCATTATAACTTAGCATTGTTCACCAATTGAGTCGACTCATTTCAAAATTGAATCATCTCAATTCACATACAATACTAGTTGTAGGGTTTAATCTGAAACTATGTACACTACATAATAATGAAATCATGAATCAAACTTTATCTAATTATGAATTAATGATCATAAATTAGATTAAAGCCTAATATAATTAAATCATAAAAATATTAGATCAGATCTAGTAATTTCATGATTAACGATATAGATCATCAATGTACCAGGATAATCTTTTCACTATATGGGGTAAATCCTACAGCATGACAACATGTAGTCCATGCGATCTGAATTTTAATTTTTTATATTTAATTACTCTAATTATTAGATCAAATCTAAATTATTAATCTAAATATGCAAGCATATCATATTTAAAGAGCCTTGCTTTGATATCATTTGAAGAAAATAGTGCAGGGCTTACCATGCTACTTTCAAAAAATATTTCAAAAATAGCAATGATGCAGCAAAAAATAATTAATCTAATTAATTATCTACTGATCATATTAGATTATTTAACCCTATATATTAGGATCTAAACATAATATGCATGCATACATCAATAGATCTGAAAATAAAACTATGTAATAAACTATTTACTACATTTATGTGTTCAGAACACAATATCTTTTCGCGGATAGTCGATCACCATAATCTAAGTCCACTGGATAATGCTTTGGTATCATGTTATATCTACATACATGTCTGGCCTCTATAATTGGTCCACACAGAGCTTCTGATCTTGATCAACCACACTGGAGTACTAGCTCCTCGTCGAGGCCTTCGATGGCTGATCATGATCGATCCAATTGATCATATACTTTTTTATTTTTTAAATATTTTAGAAAATTAGAATATAAAAATTAGAGGATGATGAAGATGTGTTTCAAATTTGATGGCGATCTGATACTCACAGCACTCAATCTCTCCATCCGAACTCAGATTTCCAAATCTAGGATTTCACTTGGCCCAAAAATCTTAACACACTACAAATCCCATCACGCCCTCTCTGTGTTGCATTTTTCTATAAAATAAATTTTTATGAAAAGATAACTTTTAGATCAATAATCTCTATTTAGATCATATCTAAAAATAGAATATTCTTAGAGCTGAAAATCATAAGAGAACAGAGGCATAAAGGAAAAGAAAAGTGCTGCTAGATCCTATTCACCATCACTCTAAGATTTTTTTTCACCCAAAATTGATGCCCAAACAATCTAAAATTTTAACCACATAATGCTAACTACCTTTTCTACATGAAAAAAAATTATTATAATTTATTGACATGAATACCATAGGAAAACAGCATGGAAAACAATAAGGGTCGAGTTGTTGAGAGGTTTTAACCACTCACTTGATTTCAAAAATCAAATGAGCCTCTTATCCTTATCCAACGCCCCCTCCCTTGTGTTTCACATGTAGAAGGACTCTCCTTCTACATGCACATTTTTATTTCTCAAAAAATATTCGACAAACAAAAGGGAGGGCATGGGAAGCATAGTGGAAAAGTCAAAAATGGTGGGTGCATAGGAGAATTTGAATTCAAACATCATTTGATTTGCTCCTAATTGGTTTCAACCAAATTAATTAATCTAGATCCAATTAAATTATGTTAAATCCAACCAAATTAGACTTATCCTAATCCAATAAAATTTTAATCAAATTAAAAATTAATTACATCTACGTTCTGATCAAATCAGGGTCAAAACTTCCATAGCGATTAGGTCATCTTCCGACTTGATCGGGATAAATCCAAGCGAATCAAATTCAATCAAACTTAATCAAATCCTCATTGCTCAATAAAATTGAGCTAATCAATAATCAAATTGCTAATTAATTTTTCAAAAATATTTGAGTCCAAATCGAATGGGTTACTGGGCAACAGAGTCCTATAAACATGAAACTCTTGAAGAGTCCTAAATTAGTAGGACTCTTGAATCTAGTGTCCCAAATGAATCAAACTGATGATTATAGAGTCCCAGACTAGTGAAGCTCTTGATTAGGGAGTCCCAGATGAGTAGGACTCAGAGTTTTAGTCCAGTAGGACTCTTGGGCACAGAGTCCTAGTCTAGTAGGACTCTTGGGCATAGTGTCCTAGATTATCAGAACTCATGATCAGAGAGTCTCAAACAAGTAGGACTTAGAGTTTCAGTCTAATAGGACTCTTGGTCATAGAGTTTCAGTGCAGTGAGACTCTTGACTATAGAGTCACAAACTAATAGAACTCTTGATCAGAGAGTCCTAGATAAGTAGGACTCAGAGTTCCAGTCTAGTAGGACTCTTGGTCATAGAGTCGCTATCCAGTGAGACTCTTGACCACAGAGTCCCAGACCAATGGAACTCTTGGTCAACTATCAGATTAGGTAGGAACTCCTAATGTGTGTGACCCTGCAGGTTCGAACATAAGTCGGTAGCACGAAAACCAATTTCTACACAAATTGAAGTGACCATCAAGCAAAAGTACCCGACATTTGGATAGGTCGAATAATCCTAATTGCAACATTAGAACCTACGTAAATATGGTTACCGTATAATTCATCCCTATGACCTCTATGTAATAGATTACTCAGGGTTAGACTGTCAATCCTAGGAAATACATCCATATCATATCTCAAAGCAATTAATCCCATGACTCCTCACTAAGACTATCCTGACCAAGGTTTTGCTAAATTGAAATACAATTGAACACAGCTCCTAAAATCAGGAGTTGTCAATCCCATCTTAATAAATGCACCGACTCCATAAGTATTTGGCTGTGCCCAAAAATCTTTCATCATTAAATTAGAAATTCAGATAGTCTGACACTAAAACACAGTGAGTTACTTGGAAGTCACCATGGTGATCTCAAGTCAAAGGGACATTTATATCTATATTCAATCGAAGCTAATCTTGATAGGAGAAAAGTCCTAGAGTTGGTCACGTTCGATGCAGATGTACCCATACATCTCACTTGCATGCCATATCAGTATCTCAACACTCCTTGGTTATGAGGACGATCAATCTATATGGCACACAACAACTTATACTAGATAAATGTTGTCGTCCTAAGCAACAATATATCATTTGGTCATGAACTATTTAAGGACTAAATGACAAATTCTTCTTTGCTGAATCTAGATAGTCCTAAGGACTTCATCACAATACAGGAGTTCATTAGAAGACAACAAAATTTATGATGAAAAATATCAAAATAACTTTTATTATTTTATAATTCATATATAATTATAAATATATGGCCCAACCATCAACATACTGATGATTGGCTTTGGGATACATTCCTAATAGGGTCAACCCTTGACCCCATATCCTGACAGTGATAGAAATTGGCAGGTCTTGTCCTATTGAATACAGAAATTAGTAGGTGTTGTCCTATCCTCATCTAATGGATTAGAAAAATATTTTTCTAATCTAAACAAACTCTAGTCAGATCAGGACAAAGCCATACAGGATTTCTGGATGAGTCCAAATTAATTTGACTTAGCCGAGATGAACTAGAAAGACTATAGAAGGAGAATGTTAGGCTCAATCGTGTGCTAACATGATTTTCTTGAACGTAATTAGATCTAATCCAAATAAATTGAACTAGGTTAGCTCAATTGGTAACATCTAAACCCAAGCACTTATTTGTATGATCCAGCTAGGTTCAATTCTATATGATAATGAAACATGTCATAATCTCTATCATCGACATCATCGAAACACCTTTTGAAGGACTAGAACTCTTTTAATTCACCCAATTGGAATGATTGATCATCAAGATTATTCTAATTGCTCCCAAAATCCACTAGTGACATCTAGCAATATATGGTGGCAATCCATCAAAATTGAAGGCGAACCTCTTAGTACAGCTACTTGTGTAATTGAATTCTTCTATCATGAGCTCCAATAGCATTAAGGTTAAAGTGAAGTCGTCAAACCCAACATCCTGTCATATGATTGAATCATTCAATTTGAGTCTGATCTTATATCACACTACTATAGCTTTAGGCTTAAGGACTCGATCTCATGATCATCATATGACTACTCCTCTACCGAGGTTGGTAGATCCCATATTGGTGCAAACCAATCCCTACAATGAACATGCTATAGCCAACATACACCTCAGGATTTTGAATGGCTAGGAGACTGAGTTATGGTATAATTAAACTATAACACACTTAAGGTGAACTGCCAATGCACCTCAGGTCTAAGAACCAGACATACAACTACAGCATCAAGCTCAATCATTGACAAGAAGGTCGACTCTCTTATATAACTGCTCGAGATGGTCATATTCAGTACCCTCATTCTCTAATGAGTATCTGTACTCTCGCTCCGGTATCTTCACACCATAGACTCAAGACTCTTCTATCCTAAGAAAGTGATCGTACACCAATATTTCAGATCAATCACTATCTTCATAATGAACCTATAATCGAAAGCTATTTATGAGTTAATTATGAAAAAATATGTTTTAAATTTTCAACCCTTGAAAATATATATTTGCATTCCATTAACCCAAAGAGTGTATCACAGATACTATATATACACAATGTGATAGAAAATAATCCTTTATTAATTTAAGTCAAAATTATAAAAATATTTCTTGAAAGTGTATTACAAGTGTCATCCAATCTAGCTTCTAGGGCACTCACCTAACAAACTTCTACTTGATCTAAAGTCAATTGGCTACAAATCTAAGTCCCATTTTCTCAAGGTAGGCTTCAATTTTCTACTAGCTCAATGACTTTGTAAGTGGATCTTTCGCATTGTCTATAGTGTCAACTCTCCTGACCTCGACGTAACCCTTCTTTAGGTAATCATGGATGAGATGATATCATTGCTTAATATGCTTCGACTTCTGGTGAGATCTCGACTCTTTAGCTAGGGCTATGGCACCATCATTATCGCAATACAGAGGGACGGTAACTAATGGCATCACTCCAAGCTCTATGGCAAATTTCTTATACCAGACTGCTTCTTTCGTAGCTTCCGACACAGTGATGTACTCAACTTCCATTATGAAGTCTGTGGTCATTATCTGCTTAGAACTCTTCTAGCTTCATTCCATACAAACAAACTTTCAAATGTCAACTTTCGATCATCTATATCAGACATAGACTTTGAATCTATATACCCTTGGACCTGGAGTTCTCCATTACCAAAGATCAAAAATATATTCTTAGTTCTTCTTAAGTACTTAAGGATACATTTCATAGAAGTCCAGTGCTCTTTGTCTGAATTCGACTGATATCTACTCATGACACTCACAGTATGCACAATATTAGGTTGTGTACACAACATAGCATACATGAGGCTCTCAAATGCTGAAGCACAAGAGATCTTGCTCTAATTTGATTATGAAATAGGCTACAACATCAAGAATGAGGAGGAGCCCTGACCATATATCAGGTCGTGTACCTAAACTCTAATTTATCCGCCTATTGTTTCTTGATGTGGGCCAGACAATCTCAAATTCTGAGATGACCCAGGCTGAATTTCTTACCATGCCATATCTCATACAGCGTGGAAGGAATAATTTTAGAGGAAACCCTATTTAGTAGGTATATTGCTATCGTTAGGCTATGTCCCTAAAGAAACTCAGGAAGGTTCATGAAGCTCATCATGGATCGGACCATATCTAATAAGATTCGATTTTTTTGCTCTAAAATCCCATTGAGTTGAGGTGTTCCAGGTGGAGTCCACTATGATACTATGCTATTGTCCTTGAGATAGTCTAGGAATTTTCAACTAATGTATTTGCCTCCTCGATCTGATCGAAGAATCTTAATAGATTTCTGATTTGCTTTTCTACTTCGTATCTGAATTTTTTGAACTTTTCAAAGGCTTCAGACTTGTATCACATCAAATACACATATCCATACTGAGATAGATCATCGATAAAAATAATAAAGTAAACATAATTATCTCTGGCTAACACATCAAATGGACTGCACACATCTGTGGGCAAGTAGGTCTGTGGCCTTTCTCCATGTCGTACAAAAGGAAGCTTGGTCATTTTATCCTTGAAACATGATTCATAAATCAGATATGACTCAAAAGTCAACGGACTCATAAGTTTGGATTTTTTTCAATTTGTTGATCCTGTGTTTGGCTATATGACCTAAGCTAAGGTGCCATAGATACCTATCATTTAGACTATCCCTAGGTCGCTTAGATCCTATGGCATTCATGTTTTGCTCGATATTTAATACAGACACATCAACATGCAACTGATAGAGATCGTTAATCAAGAAATCACTTGCAATTTTATTTTTTTTCAAAAAGAATAGTACAGTAGTCTTTAAGAAAATTAATTACATAACCTACTTGTGCTAAACAAGAAATAAAAATCAAATTTCTTCTTATTACAGGCATAAAATAATAATCTCTAAGAACTAAATCTAAACCAGATGGTAGTCGAAGAGGATAGGTTTCCACAACCACAGCAACAATCCTTACTTCATTTTGACACGTAGGATTATCTCACCATCCCTCAGCCTCTTGCTTTCCTCAAGAACCTACATAGAAGTGCACAAGTGAGCACCAGAATCAAAGTCAAGCATCCAACTGGATGCAAAAAAAATCGTTAGGTTGGATTCAATTATGAGCATACCTTCAGAAGGACCTACCTTCTTATTCTTTAGGCTGGCTAGGTATAAAGGATAGTTCTACTTCCAATGGCCGTCAGTGTTGCAATAGAAAAGTTTTTCTTTGTCAGCGGCTTTCTTCTTCGACTCTCCCTTATTCCCCCCATCTTCAGTCTTTCATTTCTCTTGCAGACTTTGATCCTTCCACCTTTTGCTTTTTCAGACTTCTTCTTCTTTTCAAAAGATTTTCTCTTGAAAGAAGTCCACTCCACAGCAAGTACTGTGCCTTTTGAACTTTTTAGAGAAAGCTCAGTAGTAACTAGCATATTTATGAGTTAAGCCAAGGTACATTAAAGCTTATGCATATGGAAGTTCATGATGAACTGCCCATACGCATCAGTCAAAGACTACAGGATCACATCAATCTATAGATCTTTGTCAAGCATGACACCCAGCTTCTCAAGCTCCTCTAGATCCTTGATCATTGTCAAAATTGATCTTGGATCGACTGCCCATCATGCATCTATGCCTTAAAAAGTCTCCAAGAAACTTAATATCGGGTTGCACGACTCTGCTCACCGAACAACTCTCATAGGTGAGCCAACATGTTGTGAGCAATCTTGATGTCTTCATGTTGGTGCTATAATTTATCTGACATTGAGCCCAACATATAGTACATAGTTTTATTATCACCGTCCATCCACTTCTCTAGAGATGGTCTTTGATCTAAGATCAGACGAGCTAGTAAAGTGGGTGGATCCTGATCCAATATATAAGATAATTTTTTGAAACTCAAAATAATTTTATAGTTCCTGAGCTTATCCTTATAATTGGATCCGATCAGTCTGTGGGTGTCTAGGATTTGGGCTAGCGGATTTGATGCAAACATTTTTCTATAGAGAGTCAAAATTTTTAATTAGATTTTATAATTAGACTTAACCAATTTATTTAAGAGTTTCATTTTTAAATAAATTAGGCTCCCACTTTTTTCTCAAAACTCAACACTCCCTCAGCAGAGATGCAAAAATCTCCATGATTATAGATTTCTAGTGTATGGTGTGGTTCCACCGACTGGCTCACCATCTCATCTAATAATTATTAATGATGGATCAATCGATGAGTGGACAACTCTTATCCAATGATTCTCTAATCATGGTGCACCCAAACCTGACCTCTAATTCATGAAGCTCACAGTGTCTGGAATATTGCTCCAATCCTTGGTTAAGTTAGACCCATCATTTGCATGAATTGAATTTCTGATAGGATCTCTCACCATATCCAGAATATTGAGCCCAACCCATTTCCAACTTATAGCATCCAATGCCTAATAGATATAATTGCATCTTTCTGATGCAACTGAATCACTATAACCAGTCGAAAACAATCAACCCCGGTAAGAGCCCACACATCTACAACGATGGAAGACCTATGACTTAATATTTTCTTAGGAAGATTTGATTTAGATCTCTTAAACTTGACTTGACTTTGTCATAACAATTATGACTAACCTAATGGCATGGGTTAGCTCGAATCGTTAGCCACCTCAAATTAGAACTTGGTCAACCTAATCAGTCAGATCAGTGGGAGGAATATGCCATTAATTCATCATGAATGCATTCAGATCGTGTAGCTTCCAATTAAAGACCACTAGTCATATCTGTCAAACTTACCTTAGACACCAATTTGTCAAACCAGAACAAATCAGGTTAGCCTACAATTCAGGCTCGAATTGTGAAGCCAAATAAGGTCTTGACTTAGTCGACCACATGTGACTGTAAGTCGATCTTGATCCAGACTTAATCATATTGGGCTAGTCAATTCTAAGCATTCTTGATCCCACCTAAACAACTCTTGATTCGATTTGATCAACCGCTAGACTTAATTGAGCTACCCATACCCGAACCTAATTTTATGAAGTCATCTTAGATCTAAAAAATTATAATTTTTAGACCTAATAGATGTGGTAAACTTAATTCTTAATTAAGTTTGGGTTCATAAATAAAAACATGTATCAAAAATCCTAGAATTTCATAATCTAGAATTTTGTAAAAAAGTAAGTTCAGATTTTTTATTAAGGACAGACACACAGTACTCCTACATGCCATAAGAGCACCCCATCGAATGGAAAGAGAGGGTCTTTAAATCCTTCTAACTCTTATGATTGGATGGCCAAGGGCAATGCCTTAATCAGAAATTCATCTACACTACAAAACTTGTTAGATCTAAATCATATATCGTATATACAATTGATGATCTAACCTATACATGCTTTGCATACATCTCATGCATCAAAATAAATATTTACATACATGATTCAAATCTATTTATATCTAATATAATATCTAAAAATAAATTTTAAATTGGTCATATCAAAAAAAAAATATATTCTAGATATATCATAGATCAAAACTATAAACCTAGTCTACACATGCATCTCATTCATCACACATATAAATAAAATTTTTTAATTTTTTGATTTTAGATCTGATCACATATAATGTGATATCTAAACTTATTAACATCAGATCATAAAATTAAATTATAATTTAGATCTAAAGTAGATCTGAAGAACTGCAAATGTAGCTCCGATACCAGTTGAAGAAAAACTAGCTTTTCCACCGCAGGATCGATCTGATCTGATCTGATCTATAGCAAAAATTTCTAATTTTTTTTCTATAACTTTTGATCAGATTTGAGAGTTTTTGAGTCTAATCTTTATGATCTAATATTAAAATAAAAAATTAAAATTAAATTTAGAACATCAAATGTCACCTGTTCAGGGTAGATAATTGAAGGAATCAATTCTAGGATTTCACAGGTAAATCTTGAAAGTCATGCAGCGAAAGACTTAAATAAATTTAATATTTATTTAAATAAATATTAAAATATCTAAGATCTAAGATTTATTACATGATCAAGGTATGATATTAAATCAAAAATTAAAAGCACAAAGGAAAGATTAACATGTTGATCTCATCAACATGCTACAATACTACATCTAATGTAGCTATAGAATAACAGATTAGATCTGATATCTGAGCTAGTTAGATATTCTAACTTACTGATCTAGACTTGATGATAAAGTCATGAACTACACATGCATCTGGCCTCTAGGAGTCATCCACACGAGCCCATGTGAGATTCTGATGCAGAAAATCAGCATAGCATGCTAGTACTATGTTGATCTCTCTTCGACGATCAAATCGATGCTTTCTTCTTCAAGACTTGGACTCTCCAAAATATTAGAAGAAAGAAGAGAGATTTCAAATCTGAGACTCTCTTAAAAAAATTTCAAAAGGAGGAGGAGAAGAGAAAATCAAAACAGCCCCAGAAGAAGACCCTCTTCTTCTTCTCTTTTCTCTTGCCTAGACACCTAGTTTGGTGTCTATAGAACCCCAATGCCCAAGGACCCTCTCCCTCTAATTTTTGGACACCCCAAAGCTCTCTTAAATATCTATGTTTCATGAAATAATCAGACCAAATTCATCCTAATTTATAGAAAAAGAAGAGTCCTTGTCTAGGTCAAAAACTAGATAAGGAAGGACTAGTTTTGGCAAGAGGTTGGGGCACCCAACTCTTGGGCGCCCCTCCTCTGATTTTTTTGGTGAATCCAGTAAGAATACATGCACAAAATTTCTTCCTTCTCATGTAGAATAAGGGAGAAAAAATAGGAGAGGGGAAGCACACTTAGATGGAGGTGTTTTGATTTATAAGGATTCTATCACATAGAATCCTAAATCAAATCTAACTTCTCCTTTGACTTGGTCAACCACCAAATTACCATATGAGAAAAAGAGGAAGAGAGGGAGCATGCATGAAGGCTAGAGAGAGACTCTCTGCCACATAAAAAATAGAGAGAGTGGGCGTGGGGTGTGGGATATAGGTGGCGTAAGGATAGGGAGTCCTAGTCACACTAGGAATCCTATTTTGACTTGGTCAAAAATTGCTTTATCAATCAAATTAAACAAGAAGTAAACCTATCCAATTAAATTAGACCCTAACCCAACTAAGGACTTAATTAAATTATATTAAATTTAATTTAATTTTAATTAAAAAAATTAAATTGATCGGAGTCCTAGTTGAACTAGGACTAGTTCTTCCCTACACTTGGCTTATCCAATAAGCCAATTGGATTTGATCCAATCAAATTCAAACTAAATATAATTAAATTATATTTAACTAGATATATTCTCAACCCTCTGGTTTAATTAAATTAATCCAATTAGCAATCTAATTGCTTATCAATCCTCCTACAATGCTTGTACTAGGTTAAACATCAATCATATTGATTGTTTAACCCTAGAATGATTCTCAATCGTTGATCAACCATCCGATCAGATTATAAGCTCTAATGTGTATTGCCTAATTGGTTTGAACCTAAGCTAGTAGCATAGGAATAGATTTCTATATCAATCAAAATAACTATCTAGCAATGATTTCCGACAGTCGGATAGGTCGAATGTGTAGAACAAGATCCTTAGAACCCATGCGGATATAGTTTTCATATAATTCATTTCCTTGACCAGAATGCTCATAGAACACCTTAGAGTTCAATTGTCAACTCTGATCAGGTTGTCCATGTATTTCAAAATATCAAATCCATCTGATGGATTATCCTGGCCAAGGTTTTGCTATATTGAAATACAGTGATACATTCGTCTCAAACTCTTGGAGTGGTCAATTCCATCTTGATCATACTCTGACTTCACAAGTACTTGACTATGCTCAGAAGCCTTCCGTTACTGAATTAAAATTTTAGTTAGTCCAGTACCAAAGCATAATAAGTTGCTTGCAAGTCACTGAGGTGATCTCAAGTCTAAGGGATACTTATACCTATATCCCATCAAAGACATTCTTGAAAGTAAAATACTCTGGAGTTGGTCACATTCAATGATGATGTACCCATACATCTCACCTGTATGTCATACCAGTATCTCCACACTCCTTGGTTAAGAGGATAACCAACCTATATGGCATACAGCGGCCTATGCTCGATAGATGTTGTCATCCTAATTAACAGCCTATCATTTGATCGTGAATAAATTTAAGGACTAATAAATAAATTCTCTCTTTATCGAAGCTAAATAGTCCTAAAAACTTCATCACAATATTGAAGTTCATTAGAAGATGAATACTTTATGATGAAAAATATCAAGAATATATTATATTTATTAATGAATCAATTATAGGTACAATATAACTCAACCGTCAATCGATTGATGATTGGCTTTGGGACACATTTCTCAACAACTCTCACTTATTCTAAAGCACTCGGCATAGTATCTAATACCCATCTTTGACTTGTGGTTGTCGAACTTCATTATCATCAGGGCTTTAGTGAAGGGGTATGTCAGGTTCTTCTTTCAATCAATCTTTTGAAAGTCAACATCACCTCTATCCACGATCTTCCAGACCAGTTAAAAGCGGTGTAGAATGTGTTTTGTTCGCTGGTGTGCCTTCAATTCTTTCATCTGAGCAATGGCACTAGTGCTATCGCAGTAAAGCAAGACCGAACCATCAAGGAAGGGTGCTACTCCGAGTTTAGTGATAAACTTCCTCAGCCACATAGCTTCCTTCACGGCATCTGATGCTGCCATATACTTTGCTATGCAAACAGAATCTACCATAGTATACTACTTAGAACTCTTCCGATAGATGGCTCCACCATTTAGAGTAAAGATATATCACGATATGCTTCTACTGTCATCATAGTCAGATTGAAAGCTGGAGTCTATAAACTCCACAAGTTTTAGATCTGACTCACTATAAACCAACCATTGATCCTTAGTATTTCTTAAATACTTAAGGATGGTTTTAACCACTTTCCAATGATTTTCTCCAGGGTCAGATTGGTATCTACTCACTACTCCTAGTGAGTATGCCACATCTGGTTTCATACATGTCATGGCGTATATGATAGATTCCACTGCCAAACCATATGGGACTTTACTCATATGCTCTCTCTCTTTAGGAGTTATCGAACAATCCTTCTTAGAGAGAGAAATTTCATGGTCTATCGGAAGATAGCCCTTTTTAGAATTCTCCTTGCAGAACCTCTTCAGTATAGTATCTATGTACGTGAACTAGGATAACCCAAGCATTCTTTTAGATCTATCTCTATAGATCTTCATCCCTAGGATGTAAGATGCTTCATCCAAGTCCTTCATAGAAAACTATGATGACAATCAGACTTTTATTTCCTGCATTGTAGGGATGTCATTCACAATTAACAGAATGTCATCCACGTACAAGATAAGGAATACTACTGCTAGATCATTTTCCCATTTATAAATATAGAATTTTTCTTCATTCTTAACGAAGCTATACATTTTCATCACTTTATCAAAATGCATATTCTAACTCCGAGATGCATGCTTCAGTCCATTAATGGATCTCTGAAGTCTGCACACCTTGGACTCATCTGCAGATGTGAACCTCTCAGGTTGTATCATATACACCTCTTTAGTCAACACTCCAATCAGAAAAGCTATCTTCACATCCATCTGCTAGATCTCACAGTCCAGATGGGCAGCAATCGCAAGCATAATTCGAATGAATTTAAGCATTGCCATAGGAAAAACTTCTCATCATAGTCAATACCATAACATTGATGATACCTCTTGGCAACCAAACAGACTTTATAGGTCTCAACCTTTCTGTCTGCACCCCTTTTCCTTTTAAAGATCCATTTACATCCAATGGATTTAACTACTTTGGGTGGGTCAACCAATGTTCACATATCATTGATCTTCATGGATTCCATTCGAATTTCATGGCCTCAAGCCATTTCTCAGAATTGGATCTCTACATAGCATCCATATAAGTGATTGAATCCTCATCGTTCTCATCGAGTTCAATGCGATCACCATCCTAGACTAAGAAATTGAAGTATCTATTCGAATGATGTGGTACTCTATCGGATTGCCTTAATAGTGTTAGATATGTGCCTTAGAAGCTAGATTGGCCATGACTTGTAATACACTTATAACGGCAATTTTGTAAATTAATAAATGGATTATTTTTCTATCATAGTATGTTTTTAAAAGTGTCTGTGATACATCCTTTGAGTTAATGGTAATCACAATTCATGTATTCAAGAATTAAAAATTTAAGATATGAATTTTTATAATTAACTCATAAACTACTTCCGACCGTAGGATCATCATGAGGATGGTGATCGATTCGAAAGGTTGGTGTACGATCCTTTTTTTAGGATAGATGTATCTTAAGTCTATGGTGTGGAGATATTGAAGCGAGAGTATAGGTACTTGTTAGAAAATGAGGGCACTAAGCATGACCATCTCGAGTAGTCATAAAGAAGTCTACCTTCTCATTGATGACTGAATCGATGCTGTAGTGGTGTGCATGATTTTTTGACTTGAGGTGCATCGATAGTTCATCTTGAGGGTGTTATAGTTTGACTACACCATAGCTCGATCTCCCAGCTATTTTGAATCCTGAGGTGTATGTTAGCTATAGCATGTTCATTGTAGAAATTGGATTGCACCAATAAGGAGATCTATCTACCTCGATAGATGAGGAGTAGCCCTATGATAATCATGAGATTGAGTCCTTAAGCCCATGGCCATGGCAGAGTGAACATGACAAAAAGAGTTTCTACTTGGGTTTCACATTGGACTCAAATCGAATGATTAATTCATATGATGGACATTGGGTTTGACAAGTTTACCTTAACCCTAATCCTATCGGAGCTCAAGATAGAAGAACCCAATCACATAGGTAACTACAATGAAAGGTTTATTTTTGGTTCTGATGAGTTGCCACCATATACCGCTAGGTGTCACTAGTGGATTTTGAGAGCAATTAGAATGATTTTGATGATCAATCATTCTAATTGTATGAATCAAAAAAGTTCTGGTCCATCGAATGGTATTTCGATGATGTCAATGATGAAGATCATGATATATCTCATTACCATATAGAATTGAATCTAACTGAATCATACAAATAAGGGTTTAGGTCTAGATATCATCAATTGAGCTAACCTAGTTCGATTGATTTGGATTAGATCCAATCAGATTCAAGGTAATCATGCTAGCACACGATTGAGCCTGACTTTCTCCTTCTAAAATCTTTCTGATTCATCTCAAATAAGTCAAATTTGATTTAACTCATTCTTGTATTTTGAATGGGTTTATTTTTATTTAAGTAGAATAAGTCTAGGTTAGATTAATTACAGAAATTAAATCCATTCATAGTCAAATTGGACTAGGGTCAAAGTTTGACCTATTTGAGAGAATTGAAGGTCACCTAATAAGATACTTTTAGAAAATTCTATAGAAATTATTTTTAATCTAATTTTAGGTTATGTGATAGGGCATGAATCATACATTGGGTGTACCAAATTTTGTAATTTTTGGAGGTGTCTAGACTGAGTTATGATAGAGTTTGATTTGGATCAAACTCTTGTGAGAAGAGTCCTAGGCACAGTAGACTCTTCCTTATCTACTCATGCCACCGCCTTCCAGATTGATTTTTGGCATCAAAAATAGATGGATTCTGGGGATATTCATGGAGATCAAGTTCAGTAGTCCCAATGGTCAAAAAAAAAAAAAAGAGGATTTTGGTCAAAGAGGTACTCTAACTGGGTGCTATGCTTTTGTATAAGAACCCTTATGCTAGGGCTCTTGACGTAGAAATATTGTTTATACCCAAAGGCTGCCATTCTAGATATCCCAAGCCTCCTCTATCCTCTCTCTCCCTCTGTTCTACATGCCTAAAATGTTAGGCACAAATCTAAGAAGAATATCCAATCAAATTTATGAAGAGTTCAGCATCTACATGATGGTATTCATGAGACAGACACGCTGCCTTCAAAAATTTTTGAAGGACTTTCATATCAGATTCAGATTTGATCTTTGGAGGTAAGATTTATGAGGAGAAGACATCTAGATTCTTCTTGACTATACACCGGTAGAGGTCAGGCACGTGCGTGGCTCCTTCCAAAACCATAGAAAATATCAGGATCATCGTAGGATAATCAAATTACCCCAACAAGGTATGAAATTAAATTTGATTTAATTTTTATTTTAATTTTCAATATTAGATCATCATCATCAGATCTGAGAACTTTTAAATTTGATCAGATTATTTAAATTTTTTTTAAAAAAAATCATCTTAGATCTAATCAGATCTGCACGATCTTGCAGTGGAAAATAGGATTTTTTCTTCAACTAGTATTAGAGCTACTTTAGTAATTCTTCAGATCTACCTTAGATCTGATTTTATTTTTATTTATAATTTAATATTAAAAAAGTTAAGATATCACATCAGATATGATTATATCTAAAATTAAAAGTTAAATCATTTAGATCTAATATGTATGAGATGCATGACTAGACTAGGTATAGAATAGTTCTATGTGTAGTCTAGTATGATCATGTATTTATTTTGATTAAATATAATTTTAAATTTATTTAATTTTTATTTTTTTGATGTTGTAGTTATTATAATTAGATCTAAAAATAGAAAATAAAGTTTTTAATTTTTTATTTATTCATATAAGATATGAAAGATGCATGCTTAGACTAGTCATAGAATAGTTCTATAAGATGTCTAGAATAATTTTATTTTTATATGATCAATTTAAAATCTAATTTTTAGATTTATTATGAGATAATTTAGATCTAAAAATATGCATGATTGATGATACATGAGATGTATGTAAGACATGTATTAGTTAGATCTTTTTATATGATATGATATATAGATCTAACTAGTTTTGTAGTAAAAAATTATATTTCTGATTAAGGAGTTCCTTATGATCGTTCCGATCATAAGAATAAAGTAGGATTTAAAGGCCCTCTCCTCTCCATTCGATGGGGTGTTCTTATGGCATGTAGTAGGGGTGCTGCGCATTCATTCCTTAATCAGAAATCAGAACTTATTTTTCTGCAAAACCCTAGATCCTGAAATCCTAAGGATTTTTATTATATATTTTATTCATGAATCCAAAACTTAATTAAAGAATTAAGATTATGAAATTAATTAGATCTAAAAATTATAGAATTTTTAGATCTAAGATATATTCATAAAATTGGGTTTGGGCTTGGGTAGCTCAATTAGGTCTAGCGGTTGGATCAAACCAAAATCAAGAGTTGGTTAGGTGGGATCAAAGAAAGCTTAAATTTGACTAGCCTAATAGGATTAAGTCTGGATTCAAGATCGAATCACATTGAGATGTGACTTCGATCAAGTGAAGACCTAATTTAGGCTTTGCAGTGGTTCGAGACTGGATTGTAGGCTAACCCAATTTGATTCTGATTTAATAATTTGAGTGTCTAAGGTAAGTCTGGCAGATACGATTAACTGGATTTTTAATTGAGGAGCTACTCCATCTGAATTGCATTCTTGTTGAGTTAATGGCATATTCTTTTCCACCAATCTCACTTACCTGAGCCATTTATGTTGATCCAGTTCTGATTTGAGGTGGTTAACAATTTCAAGCTAACCCATGCCACTAAGGTTAGTCATAATTGTTTATGACTAAGTCAAGTCAAGTTTAAAGAGATCTAAATTAAATCTTCCTAAAGAAAATATTAAGTCTAAGATCTTCCACCATTGTAGATGTGCGGGCCCTTCTCGGGGTTGATTGTTCTCGACTGGATATAGTGGTTCAGTTGCATTGAAAAGATGCAACCATGTCTATAAGGCATTGGATACTATAGGTTGGAGGATGGATTGAGCTCAATATTCTAAATACGGTGAGGGACCCAATCAAGAATCCAATCTATGCAAATGGTGGGTTTGACTTAACTAAGGAGTGGATCAATATTTCAAAAATGGTAAGATTTATAAATTAGAGACAATGTTAGGGTGTACCATGATTAGAGAATCATTGGACAAGAGTTGTCCACTCATCGATTGATCCATCATCAAAAATTGTTAGATGAGGTGGTGAGTTAGTTGGTGGGACCACACCATCCACTAGAAATCAATAATTATGAAAATTTTCACATCTCTGCCAAGAGAGTGTAGAAATCTGAGTAAATGGTGGAAGTCTAATTTATTTATAAATAAAATTTTTAAATAAATTGGTTAAGTCTAATTACAAAATCTAACTACAGGAAAAGAAACTTTGGACACAATAGACTGACCGAACCCTTTATAGGAACTACAAAAATTTTGGGTTCTGTCATGTTTTGGCATCCAAGCCCGTCCATCCACTAGAAAAATGGATAGCGAAGATAATAAGGCCGATATTACATCGATGTTGGGCACCATGAGGATATCATAGACAGGAGATGTTTGGTGATCGCAACCAAATATCAACCTTTTTAAGGCTAAGAACTACAAGGATTGGCTCCGGTGTGAAGAACTTCAAAATTATTTTGGATTTTGCAATTCATCAGAATTACCAAGCATAAACTTGATTTCTTGGCCTTATGTGTTAGGAACAGGATCCTCCCATCTTACCAGCTCATCCATCCACTGATCAGAGAGCATCTCTCGAGAAGTGGATGGATGAAGGATAATGAAGACCAGATATTACTACATGTTGGGTCTGTGTTAGATATATGTGCCCTAGAAGCCAGAATTGGCTGACACTTGTAATACACTTCTAGGGGCAAAATTGTAATTTTGACTATAATTAATAAAATGGGTTATTTTCTATCACATATGTGTATTTAGTGTCTGTGATACATCCTTTGAGTTAATGGTAATGATAATTCATATTTTCAAGAGTTGAAAATTTAAGACATGAATAATCATTATTAACTCATAAACAGCTCCCGACCATAGGATCATCACGAGGATGGTGATTGATCCGGAAGGTTGGTGTACAATCGCTTCTCTTTAGTAGATGAGTCTTGAGTCTACGGTGTGGAGACACCGGAGCGAGAGTACAGGTACTCGTTAGAGAACGAGGGCACTGAGCGTGACCACCTCGAGTAGTCATTAGGGAAGTCTACCTTCTCGTCAATGACTGACTCGATGCTGCAGTAGTGTGTCTGGTTCTTTGACCTGAGATGCATCGGCAGTTCACCTTGAGGGTGTTATAGTTTGACTACACCATTACTCGGTCTCCTAGCCATATGGAACCCTGAGGTGTATGTTGGCTATAGACATGTTCATTGTAGGAACTGGATTGCATCAAGATGGGATCTATCTACCTCGGTGGTAGAGGAGTAGCCCTATGATGATCATGAGAATCAAGTCCAGAAGCCCATGGCCATGGCAGAGTGAAATAATAGAAAGAGTTTCTATTTAGATTTTCACATTGGACTCGAATCGAATGATTACATCATATGACAGAGACTAGGGTTTGACGAGTTCACCTTAACCCTAATCTGATCGGGGCTCAAGATAGAAGAACTTAATCACACAGGTAGCTGCACCAAGAGGTTCGCATTCAGCTCTGATGGGTTGCCACCATATACTGCTAGGTGTCACTGGTGGATTTTGGGAGCAATTAGAATGATTTAGATGATCGATCATTCTAGCTGTTCGAATCAGAAGAGTTCTGATCCATCGAAAGGAGTTTCGATGATGTCGATGATAGAGATCATGACATATCCCATTACCATACAGAAACTGAACCTAACTGGGTCACACAAACAAGGGTTTGAATCTGGTGATCATCAATTGAACTGATCTAGTTCAATTGATCTGAATGAGATTCAATTAGGTTCAAGGAAATCGTGCTAGCACTCGATTGAACCTAACGTTCTTCTTTTACTATCATAAATAAGTTGTCCTGACTGAGCCAAAGGAGTTTGTGCTCAATCAGAGGCCTTCATATGGTCTGACTGGAGGTTGTCCAAGTCAGAATAGGTTGTCTTATTTGTAAGACATTACCTGCCATTTTTGGTCACCTGCCATTTCTTGTTCTTTGACTTTGGTCAAAAGTCTACCTTTGACTGGTCAAACGTTGACCATTGACCCTTTGACTTTTGACCACATGTCATGCACCTATTGGAGAGCTGGTGGGGGCCTGTCCCCCTGCCAGAACCTGGCAAGGAGAAGGGCGCACGCCAAGGGTGGCGTGTGCCCAAGTAGGAGGCGCCTAGGAGTCCTTGTTGGACAAGGACTCCATCTCCCTTTTGGATTCCAATTAGAGTTCTACTAAGAATCCAGTTTGACTGGTCTTAGGCACCCTCTAAGGAGGAATCCAGGGGTCTCTATTCCAACCAATCAGATTTAGATCTGATTTCACAAAGGGTTGTGATTGGTTGGAGAGGAAGAGGAGTTGGATCACAAGAGTCTATAAATAAGACCCTGCGCCCAACCCTAATTTATAATTGAGATTTCAAGGCTGCCTCTCCCCTCCTTCTCCATGCCATAGTCTCTTCTCCCCTTGCTCTCCACGTCCAAAAGTGTTTTGGTGCTCAACGAAGTCTTCTTATGGCTCTGACCTGGAGGTTGTCCAAGTCAGAATAGGTTGTCTTATTTGTAAGACATTACCTGCCATTTTTGGTCACCTGCCATTTCTTGTTCTTTGACTTTGGTCAAAAGTCTACCTTTGACTGGTCAAACGTTGACCATTCATCCTTTGACTTTTGACCACATGTCATGCACCTATTGGAGAGCTGTGGGGCTTGTCCCCTGCCAGACCTGGCAAGGAGAAGGGCGCACGCCAAGGGGTGGCGTGAGCCAAGTAGGAGGCGCTAGGAGTCCTTGTTGGACAAGGATCCATCTCCCTTTAGGATTCCAATGAGAGTTCTTTCTAAGAATCCAGTTTGACTGGTCCAAGGCATCTCCAAGTAGGAATCCAAGGGACTCTAATCCACCAATCAGATTAGATCTGATTTCACAAAGGGTTGTGATTGGTTTGGGAGGAAGATGACTTGGATCACGCTTAGTCTATATAGAGACCCAGCGCCCAGTGAAAAAAATATCAATAATATCAAGAAGCAATCTCCACGCCCCAAGGCTGCCTCTCTCTCCCTTTCTCCACGCCATACTCTCATCTCCCCTGCTTCCACGTCCAAAAGTGTTTGGATTTGGAATGGTGCGATTTAGATCAAGAAAGGAGGATCAAAAGCAAGAAGGCTGCGCTGCTGCGAAGAACGACTGCAGATCTTCAAAGGAGTTTTGAAGATCCTCCAGATCAGATCCAGATCTGATTTGTTGGAGGCGTGATAGAGAAGAAGAGGATCTCCAGATCCAGCCCGATGGATACGTAGAGGCCAGGCGCTTGCGTGGCTTGATCCAGAACCTTCCGCTGCAAACAGGATCATCAACAGGGTAATAGGATACCCTATTCAGGTAAATTGAATTGTGATTTAATTTATCCTTTTCATTTAATTTTTTTAAAATAAATAAGAATCAGATCTGAAGCCATCCTGATCTGATACAGATCTAAGAGAAAAATTTTTGAAATATATCTTTGATCTGATCAGATCTGAACGAACCTGGTCAGGGAAATCAGATTTCTTCACTGTAGACTAATATAATTCTACAATCCTTGACTGATGCATATGGGCAGTTCATCATGAACTACCATATGCATAAACTTTAGAATACCTTGGCTGAGCTCATGAATATGCTGGTTACTACTGAGCTTTCTATGAAAGGTTCTAAAGGCTCAGTACTTGCTAAGGAGTAGACTTCTTCTAAGAGAAAGTCTTTTGAAAAGAAAGAAAAAGTTCATAAAGAAGTAGAAGGTGGATGGTGAGAAGAAGATGAAGACAGAGTCGAAGAAGAAGGTTGCTGACAAAGAAAAATATTTTCATTGCAACACTGACAGCCATTGGAGGTGGAACTACCCTCTTTACCTAACCAGCATGAAGAACAAGAAGGAGGCAGGTCCGTTCTAGAGATACTCGTTATAGAATCTAATCTTATGATTTCTTCAACATCGAGTTAGGTGCTTTGACTCTAGTTCTAGTACTCACCTTGTGCACTTCTGTGCAGGGTCTTAAGGATAGCAGGAGGTTGAGGGATGGTGAGATGATCCTACGCATCGAAAATGGAGTAAGAGTTGCTGTTGTGGCCTGGGATCCTATCCTTTGCAATTACCATTAGGATTAGACTTAGTACTTAGGGACAATTTTTACGTGCCTACACACAGTAGGAATTTGATTCCTATTCCATATTTAGCATAGAAAAGCTATGTAATAGTTTTTCTAAGGACCATTGTAATATTTCTTTATGAAGAAAATAAATTGCAAGTGATTTTCTTATAAATGTTCTCTATTAGTTACATATTGATGTTTCTATATTTAATATCAAGCAAAAATATGAATGCCATAGGAACAAAGCGACCTAGGGATAGTTAAACGATAGGTATCTTTGGCACCTTAGGCTAGGTCATTAACTGAAGATAGGGTTACAAAATTAGAGAAATTTAGGCTATTAAGTCCATTGACTTTCGAGTCATATCCAATTTATGAATTATGCCTCATGGCAAAATGACCAAGCTTCCTTATGTGGGACATGGAGAAAGGGCCACAGACCTTTCTTGCCCTAGTACTACCGATGTATGCGGCCACTTTGATGTGCCAGCTAGGGATAATTACATCTACTTCATCACCTTTATCGATGATTTGTTCTCAGTATGGGTATGTGTAATTTGATACGACATAAGTCTGAAGCTTTTAAAAAGTTTAAGAAATTCAGACTCAAAGTAGAAAAATAAACAGAAAAATCTATTAAGATTCTTCAAATCAGATCAAGGAGGTAATACTTGTCAAAACTTTCTAGACTATCTTAAGGATAATGGATAGTCTCTCAATGAACTCTACTAGAACACCTCAACTCAACGGGGTTTCAGAATGGAGAAATCGGATCCTATTAGATATGGTTTGATTCATGATGAGCTTCACAGACCTCCCTATATTTCTTTTGGGGACATAGTTTGCTGATCGCTTATATCTACTGAATAGGATTCCATCTAAAATCATCCTATCATATCGTATGAGATATGGCATGGTAAGAAACCAAATCTGAGTCATCTTAGAATTTAAGATTGTCCGACCAAGGTCAAGAGACAACAGGCATATAAATTAAAGTCTAGGCCCTTTAGAGCTTGATTTATTAGATATCCTAAAAAGTCATTAGGATATTTTTTCTATCTCTTGAAGATCATAATGTGATTATGAGTCGACACACCATCTTTTCTAAAAAAATAGTTTATTTAAGATGATGGCATCAGAAATAGATTAGGCTCAAGGAGAAAGTCTCCAAGAGCCATGAGCCAAGAAACCTATGGAACCCAATCAGATTGAGCCAGTCCAATAACTACCTCGTCCACCTCATAGATCAAAAAGAATTTTTCATCCTCCTGAAAGATACTTAGATACTATTTCAGAAGATGTAGAAGAAATATTCCTCATAGGAAATGGGGTTCATGTGGTGTGATGAATCCTAAAATATATAACGAGGCGAATATTAGATATCAACTTTGAGAAAATGTTAGAGGCAATGAAGTAAGAGATTGACTCAATGTGCTCAAACTAAGTCTGAACCTTAGTAGATCCACCTAAAGGTATAGTACATATTGGCTGTAAATAGATCTTCTAGAGAAAGATAGGTGCTGATGGAAATGTAGAGACATTCAAAGAAAGGCTTAATAGTGAAAGGTATAGTCAGTACGAAGGCATTGACTATCAGGATACCTATTTGCCAATAGCCATGCTCAAATCCATCCACACATTGCTTACTATTGTAGTCTATTTCAATTATGAAATATAGCAATGGATGTGAAAATGACATTCTTAAATGGATATCTTGGGAAGTATCTATATGGAACAGCATAGGTTTCACACTCAAGTGATACCGATCACAAGATCTCAAGCTGTAAAGGTCCATATAGGACTTAAGCAAGCATCTCGGAGCTAGAATGCTCATTTTAATGATGTGATCAAATCATTTGAATTACATAAAAATGAGGAGGAGCCCTATGTTTTTAAAAAGATCAGTGGAAGCACTATTGTTTTTTCTCGTACTGTACATGGATGACATCCTCCTAACTGAAAATGATATTTCATGTTGCCAACAGTCAAATAAATGGTTGTTTAAATAATTCTTCTATGAAGAATCTAGGAGAGGCATCCTTTTATTCTAGGAATTAAGGTCTATAGAGATAGACCAAATAGGATGCTGGGTATCTCATTAGAAGATGTACATAGAGGAGGTGCTAAAGAGGTTTAGCATGGAAAACTCTAAGAAGGGATTGGTGCCTTAAGATATGACATTCATCTCTCCAAGAAGATGTGTTCCCAATACACCTAAGGAGATTAAATGTATCCTTAAGTACTTGGAAGGACAAGGATATGTTTCTTCTCTTTGGTATGGACAACTCCAGATCCAGGTGTATATAGACTCGAATTTTATGTCTAATATAGATGATTGAAAGTCAAACATCTAAAAGTCTGTTTATTTGTAATGATGGTGCTGTCAACTAAAAAAGTTTCAAAGATAGAGTGGTGATAGCAGATTTCACCATGGAAGTAGAGGTAAACGCTACGTTGAAAGCGATAAAGGAGGCATTTTGGTATAAAAAGTTTGTGTCGAGCTCAAAGTGATGCATTAGATGCGGTCCTCTATACGCGATAATATAGTGCCATAGCCGTAGTAAAGAGCCGAGTCTCAGTAGAAATCGAAGCACATCGAGCAGCGATACCACCTCATTCGTGATTACCTTCAGAAAGGGATACGTCAAGGTCAAGAGAGTTGACATTGTAGATAATGCGGTTGAAATCCGCTGATTAAAATCATTTAGCCAAAATAGAAGATCGAAGCCACTTTGAGAAGATGGGACTTAGATTTGCAGACAATTTGGCTTAGGTCAGTGGGAGTTTGCTAGATATATGCTCTAGAAGCTAGATTGGCTGTCACTTATAATAACTTCTAAGAGTTATTTATAATTTTAACTATAAATTAATAATAAATTATTTTTTCTATCACAGTATTTATTTAAAAGTGTCTGTGATACATTCTTTGAGTTAATGGTAATGACAATTCATTATTTCAGAGTTAAAAATTTAAGATATGAATTTTTCATAATTAACTCATAAACTGCTCGCAACCGTAGATCATCATGAGGATGGTGATCAATTCGAAAGGTTTGGTGTACGATCACTTTCTTAGGATAGATATTGTCTTGAGTCCTATGGTGTAATAGACATCAGAGCGAGAGTACAGATACTTGTTAGAGAATGAGGGTACTGAGCGTGCCACTTAAAGTAGTCATAAGAAAGTCTACCTCCTCGTCAATGACTGACTCAATGCTAGTGTGGTATATCTATGGTTCTTTGACTTAAGGTGCATCGATAGTTCATCTTGAGGGTGTTATTATGTTGACTACACAATACTCGATCTCCTAGCCATTCGAATCCTAAGGTGGTATGTTGGCTATAGCATGTTCATTGTACGGAATTGGATTGCACCAATATGGAGATGTATCTACCTCGGTAGATGAGGAGTAGCCCTATGATATTCATGGATTGAGTTTTCTTAAGCCATGGCCATGGCAAAGTAAAGATGATAGAAAGAGTTTCTATTAGGTTTTCACTTTGGACTTGAATTGAATGATTAATTCATATGACGGACATTGGGTTCGAACAAGTTCACCTTAACTCTAATCCTATTGGGCCTCAAGATAGAAGAACCCAATCCATAGGTAACAGCATCGAGAGGTTCATTTCAGTTTTTGATTGTTACCACCATATACTACTAGATATCATTGATGATTTTTAGGAGCAATTAGATGATTTTGATGATCAATCATTCTAATTGTAAAAAATAAGAAAAGTTCTGGTCATCGAAAGGTGTTTCGATGATGTTAATGATGGAGATGCGATATATCTCATTACCATATAGAATTAAACCTAAAAGGGTCACCCAAATAAGAGTTTGGATCAGGATGTCATCAATTGAGCTAACCCAATTTAATTGATTTGGATTAGATCCATCAAGGTTTAAGGTAATCGTGCTAGCATATGATTAAGCCTGACTTTCTCTTTCTAAAATCTTTCTGATTCATCGCAACCAAGTCAAATTTTGATTTAACTCATTCCTGTATATTGAATGGATTTATTTTAATCTAACTTGAATAAGTTGAGGTCAGATTAATTATAGAAATTAAATCATTAATAGTCAAATTGAACTAGGGTAAAAGTTGATCCTATTTTGAGAGAATTGAGAGTCACCTGATTAGATACTTCTTAGAAATTTTTTTTAGAATCATTTTGATCTAGTTTTTGCATATGTGATAGTGAAAATTTATACATTGGGTTTTACCAATTTTTTCGATTTTTTTAAGGTATCTAGATTTGAGTTATGATAGAGTTTGATTCAGATCAAAACTTTTAAGAGAAAGTCCTAGGCGCAGTGGACTCTTCCTTATCTACTCATGCTGCACACTTCTTAGATTGATTTTTGGCATCAAATTTAGATGGGATCTGTAGCCTTTTGTGAGGATCAGGTCTAGAAGTCCCAATGGTCAAAAAAAGAGGATGTTGGTCAAAGAGGGACTCTAACTTGGCGCTATGCTTTTGTATAAGAACCCTTGCACCAAGGCTCTTCATGTAGAAGTATTTTTTCATACCAAAGGCTGCCATTCTAGATATCCTTGCCCACTATCCTGTCGCTCCCTCTCTTTCTCACTGCTTAAAAAGTTAGGCACAAATCTAAGAAGAAGATCTAATCAAATTTTATGAAGAGTTCAGCATCTACGTGACGGTGTTCTGAAACGGACATGCTGCTTAAGAAATTTTTTGAAGGACTTCAGATTAGATTCAGATCTGATCATTGAGGAAAGATTTATGAGGAGAAGATGTCTAGATATTTTTCGAGTGTATACTGGTAGAGACTAGGTGTATGCATTGCTCCTCCAGAACCTCAGAAAATATTAGGATACATCATAAGATAATCAGATTACCCAAACAATGTATGAAATTAAATCTGATTTAATTTTAATTTTAATTTTTAATATTAGATCCCTATGATCAGATTTGAAAATTCTAGATTTGATTGGATCATTAGAAATTTTTTAAAAAAATCTATCTCAGATCTGATCAGATCTGCACGATCTTAACAGTAGAAAATAAGATTTTTTCTTCAAATAGTGTAGGTACACTAGGCTCCAAATTTGATCTAATCAATCCGACTCAGGTTTAGCTATAGGTGTCGATTTTTCTACCAATTGAACTTTATCAAGTTCAATTTTAGAGGCAACAGTTCCTTCATCATGTAACTTCTTTTCTAAAAATGATTGCCTTAAGACTGACGAACACCTTTTGTCTTCAATTATAGTTGAAATAGTAAATTCTTACTTACTTTGGGATACCCTATAAACACACACTTATAAGACTAAGGTCCAAGCTTATCTGTATGCAAACGTTTGACATAGGCCGGACAACCCAAACCCATCCGTGAGAGAGTGTGGGCCTACGCCCAGTCCATATCTTATATGGAGTCTTTGCCATAGATTTACTAGGTACATTTAATTCGATATATAACATCCAGTCTCCAAGAGCATAACCCCAAAATACAATAGGTAGACTAGCAAACCTCATCTGGATCAACCATGTCCAACAACGTTCGATTTCTCCTTTTCAATACACATTTGCTATGGGGTGCTAGAAGGAGTCCACTATGAGAGGAATCCATTCTCTCCTAGATATGTCAAGAACTCACTGGATAGATATTCACCTCCTCGATCTGTCGAAGAATTTTTAAATAATTTTTAGTTTGTTTTTCTACTTCATTTTAGAATCTTTTAAACATTTCAAAATGAATCCGACTTATGTTTCATTAGATAAACATATCCATACCTAGATAGCTCATCTGTGAAATGATGAAAGTAGAAATATCCATCTCTAAGCACCAGTGCTCATTATCCATATACATCAGTATGTACTAGACCTAAGAGCTCAGTAGCTCTCTCACTTTTTCAATAAAAGATGACTTCGTCATTTTATCAAGAAGACAAGATGCACAGGTTGGAAGTGATTCATAATCACTGATTTTGAGGATTCCTTCTTGAGTCCATTTTTGAATTATCCTGTTTTATTTATGTGACCTACCTACGTGTCATAGGTAGATATCAGAGACATTACTAATCTAGGATGTTTTCTGAAGTATACATTACACTTATAGGTTGTGATAAAATGTAAATACATTTCTCCATTGTTCTTGCATTATTGTAACGTTATTCATAATATTCATAATATCTCCTTTTATTGACAAATGATAATCATCTTTGGTCAAAAGGCCAACAGAGATTATATTCTTGAAAGGAAGGCATAATAATGACATTCATTTAAAGAAATGATATTACTATTAAAAATGAGTTGAACTTTCCATAGCTAGAACTAGAGAACAAACCTTCTCTCCAACATTTAGGAATGGCTCATTATTTTTCAAATTTTTCTACTAACTTGAAGTCGTTGCAACATATTGCAAATATGGACTGGACTTCTGGTATCCAATACCAGTAGAAATATCACAAATAGAGAAATTACAATGTGATATCACATAAATATCCTTGATTAGCAACTACTGCTTATCTCTCTTATTCAGCCTGTTAAGGTCATAAAATCATGATACTGAGAACAATTCTCTTTCAATGCTCCCTGCTTCTTACAGTGGGAAGCACTCTCCTGATCTAGGTTATTTTTTGGATCTTATGTTTAAATTAGGCATAGATTTCGATTATGAAATATGGCAAATGGACGTGAAAACGCATTCCTAAATGGATATCTTGAGGAAGATATCTATATGGAACAGCCACTAGTTTCACATCCAGTGATACTGATCACAAGGTTTGCAAGCTGCAAAGGTCCATATATGGACTTAAGCAAGCATCTCGGAGCTGGAACACTCGTTTCAATGATGTGATCAAAAAGTTTGGTTTCATCAAAAACGAAGAGGAACCATGTGTTTTCAAAAGGGTCAGTGGGAGCGCTGTTGTCTTCCTCGTATTGTACGTGGATGACATCCTCCTTATTGGGAATGATATTCCCATGTTGACATCAGTCAAGATGTGGTTGTCTAAGGAATTCTCCATGAAAGACCTAGGTGAAGCATCCTTTATTCTAGGAATTAAGGTCTATAGGGATAGACCGAATAGGATGCTAGGACTTTCACAGAAGATGTACATAGAGGAAGTACTAAAGAGGTTTAGTATGGAAAACTCTAAGAGGGGATTAATACCCTTCAGACATGGTATTCATCTTTCCAAGAAGATGTGCCCCAGCACACCTGAGGAAATAGAACGCATGAGCAAGATCCCTTATGCTTCTGCAATAGGGAGCCTCATGTATGCCATGCTATGTACACGACCTGATATAGCCCATGCTGTGAGTGTCACAAGCAGATATCAGTCAAATCCAGGTGAAGAACACTGGACTTCTGTGAAATGTATCCTTAAGTACTTGAGAAGAACTAAGGATATGATGTTGGTCTTTGGTAACGGAGAACTCCAAGTCCAGGGATACACAGACTCGGACTTCATGTCCTGATATAGATGATCGAAAGTCGACATCTGGAAGTCTGTTTGTGTGCAATGGTGGAGCTGTCAGCTGGAAGAGTTCCAAGCAAACTGTGATAGCAGATTCCACCATGGAAGCAGAATATATAGCTGCATCAGAGGCTGCAAAGGAAGCGTTCTGGTACAAGAAGTTTGCTGCAGAAATTGGAGTAATGCCATCAGATGCCATTCCTCTTTACTGCGACAACAATGGCGCCATAGCCCTTGCTAAGGAGCCGAGGTCTCACCAGAAGTCCAAGCACATTGAGCGGCGATATCATCTCATCCGCGATTACCTTGAGAAAGGTTACGTTGAGGTCAAGAGAGTCAACTCCGCAGATAATGTGGCAGACCCACTTACAAAGCCGTTGGGCCAGCAGAAGATCGAAGCCCACCTTGAGAAGATGGGACTTAGACTTGTAGCCAATTGGCTTTAGGACAAGTGGGAGATTGTTAGATATATGTGCCCTAGAAGCCAGAATTGGCTGACACTTGTAATACACTTCTAGGGGCAAAATTGTAATTTTGACTATAATTAATGAAATGGGTTATTTTCTATCACACCTGTGTATTCAGTGTCTGTGATACATCCTTTGAGTTAATGGTAATGATAATTCATATTTTCAAGAGTTGAAAATTTAAGACATGAATAATCATTATTAACTCATAAACAGCTCCCGACCATAGGATCATCACGAGGATGGTGATTGATCCGGAAGGTTGGTGTACGATCGCTTCTCTTTAGTAGATGAGTCTTGAGTCTACGGTGTGGAGACACCGGAGCGAGAGTACAGGTACTCGTTAGAGAACGAGGGCACTGAGCGTGACCACCTCGAGTAGTCATTAGGGAGTCTACCTTCTCGTCAATGACTGACTCGATGCTGCAGTAGTGTGTCTGGTTCTTTGACCTGAGATGCATCGGCAGTTCACCTTGAGGGTGTTATAGTTTGACTACACCATTACTCGGTCTCCTAGCCATATGGAACCCTGAGGTGTATGTTGGCTATAGCATGTTCATTGTAGGAACTGGATTGCATCAAGATGGGATCTATCTACCTCGGTGGTAGAGGAGTAGCCCTATGATGATCATGAGAATCAAGTCCAGAAAGCCCATGGCCATGGCAGAGTGAAATAATAGAAAGAGTTTCTATTTAGATTTTCACATTGGACTCGAATCGAATGATTACATCATATGACAGAGACTAGGGTTTGACGAGTTCACCTTAACCCTAATCTGATCGGGGCTCAAGATAGAAGAACTTGAATCACACAGGTAGCTGCACCAAGAGGTTCGCATTCAGCTCTGATGGGTTGCCACCATATACTGCTAGGTGTCACTGGTGGATTTTGGGAGCAATTAGAATGATTTAGATGATCGATCATTCTAGCTGTTCGAATCAGAAGAGTTCTGATCCATCGAAAGGAGTTTCGATGATGTCTATGATAGAGATCATGACATATCCCATTACCATACAGAACTGAACCTAACTGGGTCACACAAACAAGGGTTTGAATCTGGTGATCATCAATTGAACTGATCTAGTTCAATTGATCTGAATGAGATTCAATTAGGTTCAAGGAAATCGTGCTAGCACTCGATTGAACCTAACGTTCTTCTTTTACTATCATAAATAAGTTGTCCTGACTGAGCCAAAGGAGTTTGTGCTCAATCAGAGGCCTTCATATGGTCTGACTGGAGGTTGTCCAAGTCAGAATAGGTTGTCTTATTTGTAAGACATTACCTGCCATTTTTGGTCACCTGCCATTTCTTGTTCTTTGACTTTGGTCAAAAGTCTACCTTTGACTGGTCAAACGTTGACCATTGACCCTTTGACTTTTGACCACATGTCATGCACCTATTGGAGAGCTGGTGGGGGCCTTGTCCCCCTGCCAGAACCTGGCAAGGAGAAGGGCGCACGCCAAGGGTGGCGTGAGCCCAAGTAGGAGGCGCCTAGGAGTCCTTGTTGGACAAGGACTCCACCTCCCTTTAGGATTCCAATGAGAGTTCTTCTAAGAATCCAGTTTGACTGGTCTTAGGCACCTCTAAGGAGGAATCCAGGGGTCTCTTTTTCCAACCAATCAGATTTAGATCTGATTTCACAAAGGGTTGTGATTGGTTGGAGAGGAAGAGGAGTTGGATCACAAGCTTAGGTCTATAAATAAGACCCTGCGCCCAACCCTGAAAAAATAATCAATAATAATCAAGAAGCAATCTTCCCACGCCCCAAGGCTGCCTCTCCTCCTCCTTTCTCCACGCCATACTCTCTTCTCCCCTTGCTCTCCACGTCCAAAAGTGTTTTGGATTTGGATTGGTGCGATTTCAGATCAAGAAAAGGAGATCAAAAGCAAGAAGGCTGCGCTGCTGCAAAAGGACGACTGCAGATCTTCAAAAGGAGTTTTGAAGATCCTCCAGATCAGATCCAGATCTGATTTTTGGAGGCGTGATAGAGAAGAAGAGGATCTCCAGATCCAGCCCGAGTGGATACCGGTAGAGGCCAGGCGCTTGCGTGGCTAAGATCCAGAACCTTCCGCTGCAAATCAGGATCATCAACAGGGTAATAGGATTACCCTATTCAGGTAAATTGAATGTGATTTAATTTATCCTTTTCATTTAATTTTTATTAAATAAATAAGAATCAGATCTGAAGCATCCCTGATCTGATACAGATCTAAGAGAAAAATTTTTGAAATATATCTCTTGATCTGATCAGATCTGAACGAACCTGGTCAGGGAAATCAGGATTTCCCTTCACTGTAGACTAATATAATTCTACAATCCTTGACTGATGCATATGGGCAGTTCATCATGAACTACCATATGCATAAACTTTAGAATACCTTGGCTGAGCTCATGAATATGCTGGTTACTACTGAGCTTTCTATGAAAGGTTCTAAAGGCTCAGTACTTGCTAAGGAGTAGACTTCTTCTAAGAGAAAGTCTTTTGAAAAGAAGAAAAAGTTCATAAAGAAGTAGAAGGTGGATGGTGAGAAGAAGATGAAGACAGAGTCGAAGAAGAAGGTTGCTGACAAAGAAAAATATTTTCATTGCAACACTGACAGCCATTGGAGGTGGAACTACCCTCTTTACCTAACCAGCATGAAGAACAAGAAGGAGGCAGGTCGTTCTAGAGATATGCTCGTTATAGAATCTAATCTTATGATTTCTTCAACATCGAGTTAGGTGCTTGACTCTAGTTCTAGTACTCACTTGTGCACTTCTGTGCAGGGTCTTAAGGATAGCAGGAGGTTGAGGGATGGTGAGATGATCCTACGCATCGAAAATGGAGTAAGAGTTGCTGTTGTGGCCATGGGATCCTATCCTTTGCAATTACCATTAGGATTAGACTTAGTACTTAGGGACAATTTTTACGTGCCTACAACAAGTAGGAATTTGATTCCTATTTCATATTTAGCATAGAAAAGCTATGTAATTAGTTTTTCTAAGGACCATTGTAATATTCTTTATGAAGAAAATAAAATTGCAAGTGATTTTCTTATAAATGATCTCTATTAGTTACATATTGATGTTTCTATATTTAATATCAAGCAAAATATGAATGCCATAGGAACAAAGCGACCTAGGGATAGTATAAACGATAGGTATCTTTGGCACCTTAGGCTAGGTCATATAACTGAAGATAGGGTTAACAAATTAGAGAAATTTAGGCTATTAAGTCCATTGACTTTCGAGTCATATCCAATTTATGAATTATGCCTTCATGGCAAAATGACCAAGCTTCCTTATGTGGGACATGGAGAAAGGGCCACAGACCTTCTTGCCCTAGTACATACCGATGTATGCGGCCCATTTGATGTGCCAGCTAGGGATAATTACATCTACTTCATCACCTTTATCGATGATTTGTCTCAGTATGGGTATGTGTATTTGATACGACATAAGTCTGAAGCTTTTAAAAAGTTTAAGAAATTCAGACTCAAAGTAGAAAAATAAACAGAAAAATCTATTAAGATTCTTCAATCAGATCAAGGAGGTAAATACCTTAGTCAAAACTTTCTAGACTATCTTAAGGATAATGGCATAGTCTCTCAATGAACTCTACCTAGAACACCTCAACTCAACGGGGTTTCAGAATGGAGAAATCGGATCCTATTAGATATGGTTTGATTCATGATGAGCTTCACAGACCTCCCTATATTTCTTTGGGGACATAGTTTGCTGATCGCTATATATCTACTGAATAGGATTCCATCTAAAATCATTCCTATCATATCGTATGAGATATGGCATGGTAAGAAACCAAATCTGAGTCATCTTAGAATTTAAGATTGTCCGACCAAGGTCAAGAGACAACAGGCATATAAATTAAAGTCTAGGCCCTTTAGAGCTTGATTTATTAGATATCCTAAAAAGTCATTAGGATATTTTTTCTATCTCTTGGAAGATCATAATGTGATTATGAGTCGACACACCATCTTTCTAAAAAAATAGTTTATTTAAGATGATGGCATCAGAAAATAGATTAGGCTCAAGGAGAAAGTCTCCCAAGAGCCATGAGCCAAGAAACCTATGGAACCCAATCAGATTGAGCCAGTCCAATCACTACCTCGTCCACCTCATAGATCAAAAAGAATTTTTCATCCTCCTGAAAGATACTTAGATACTACTTCAGAAGATGTAGAAGAAATATTCCTCATAGGAAATGGGGTTCATGGTGATGATCCTAAAATCTATAACGAGGCGATATTAGATATCAACTTTGAGAAATGGTTAGAGGCAATGAAGTCAGAGATTGACTCAATGTGCTCAAACTAAGTCTGAACCTTAGTAGATCCACCTAAAGGTATAGTACCTATTGGCTGTAAATAGATCTTCTAGAGAAAGATAGGTGCTGATGGAAATGTAGAGACATTCAAAGAAAGGCTTATAGTGAAAGGGTATAGTCAGTACGAAGGCATTGACTATCAGGATACCTATTTGCCAATAGCCATGCTCAAATCCATCCACACATTGCTTACTATTGTAGTCTATTTCAATTATGAAATATAGCAGATGGATGTGAAAATGACATTCTTAAATGGATATCTTGAGGAAGTATCTATATGGAACAGCCATAGGTTTCACATCCAGTGATACCGATCACAAGATCTGCAAGCTGTAAAGGTCCATATATGGACTTAAGCAAGCATCTCGGAGCTAGAATGCTCATTTTAATGATGTGATCAAATCATTTGAATTAATCAAAAATGAGGAGGAGCCCTATGTTTTTAAAAAGATCAGTGGAAGCACTATTGTTTTTCTCGTACTGTACATGGATGACATCCTCCTAACTGAAAATGATATTTTCATGTTGACAACAGTCAAAATATGGTTGTTTAAATAATTCTTCATGAAAGATCTAGGAGAGGCATCCTTTATTCTAGGAATTAAGGTCTATAGAGATAGACCAAATAGGATGCTGGGTATCTCATAGAAGATGTACATAGAGGAGGTGCTAAAGAGGTTTAGCATGGAAAACTCTAAGAAGGGATTGGTGCCCTTAAGATATGACATTCATCTCTCCAAGAAGATGTGTCCCAATACACCTAAGGAGATTAAATGTATCCTTAAGTACTTGAGAAGGACTAAGGATATGTTTCTAGTCTTTGGTAATGGACAACTCCAGATCCAGGTGTATATAGACTCGAATTTTATGTCTAATATAGATGATTGAAAGTCAACATCTAAAAGTCTGTTTATTTGTAATGATGGTGCTGTCAACTAAAAAAGTTTCAAGTAGATGGTGATAGCAGATTTCACCATGGAAGTAGAGTACAACGCTACGTTGAAAGCGATAAAGGAGGCATTTTGGTATAAAAAGTTTGTCGTAGAGCTCAAAGTGATGCCATTAGATGCGGTCCCTCTATACCGCGATAATAATAGTGCCATAGCCGTAGCTAAAGAGCCGAGGTCTCAGTAGAAATCGAAGCACATCGAGCAGCGATACCACCTCATTCGTGATTACCTTCAGAAGGGATACGTCAAGGTCAAGAGAGTTGACATTGTAGATAATGCGGTTGATCCGCTGATAAAATCATTTAGCCAATAGAAGATCGAAGCCCACTTTGAGAAGATGGGACTTAGATTTGCAGACAATTGGCTTTAGGTCAAGTGGGAGTTTGCTAGATATATGCTCTAGAAGCTAGATTGGCTGTCACTTATAATATACTTCTAAGAGTAATTTTATAATTTTAACTATAAATTAATAAATAAATTATTTTTCTATCACAGTATTTATTTAAAAGTGTCTGTGATACATTCTTTGAGTTAATGGTAATGACAATTCATATTTTCAAGAGTTAAAAATTTAAGATATGAATTTTCATAATTAACTCATAAACTGCTCGCAACCGTAGGATCATCATGAGGATGGTGATCAATTCGAAAGGTTGGTGTACGATCACTTTCTTAGGATAGATATGTCTTGAGTCTATGGTGTATAGACATCAGAGCGAGAGTACAGATACTTGTTAGAGAATGAGGGTACTGAGCGTGCCACTTCAAGTAGTCATAAGAAAGTCTACCTTCTCGTCAATGACTGACTCAATGCTACGGTGGTATATATGGTTCTTTGACTTAAGGTGCATCGATAGTTCATCTTGAGGGTGTTATTGTTTGACTACACCAATACTCGATCTCCTAGCCATTCGGAATCCTAAGGTGTATGTTGGCTATAGCATGTTCATTGTAGGAATTGGATTGCACCAATATGGAGATGTATCTACCTCGGTAGATGAGGAGTAGCCCTATGATATTCATGAGATTGAGTTCTTAAGCCCATGGCCATGGCAAAGTAAAGATGATAGAAAGAGTTTCTATTAGGTTTTCACTTTGGACTTGAATTGAATGATTAATTCATATGACGGACATTGGGTTCGACAAGTTCACCTTAACTCTAATCCTATTGGGGCTCAAGATAGAAGAACCCAATCCATAGGTAACAGCATCGAGAGGTTCATTTTCAGTTTTGATTGATTACCACCATATACTACTAGATATCATTGATGAATTTTAGGAGCAATTAGAATGATTTTGATGATCAATCATTCTAATTGTATAAATAAGAAAAGTTCTGGTCCATCGAAAGGTGTTTCGATGATGTTAATGATGGAGATCGCGATATATCTCATTACCATATAGAATTAAACCTAAATGGGTCACACAAATAAGAGTTTGGATCAGGATGTCATCAATTGAGCTAACCCAATTTAATTGATTTGGATTAGATCCAATCAGGTTTAAGGTAATCGTGCTAGCATATGATTAAGCCTGACTTTCTCTTTCTAAAATCTTTCTGATTCATCGCAACCAAGTCAAATTTGATTTAACTCATTCCTGTATATTGAATGGATTTATTTTAATCTAACTTGAATAAGTTGAGGTCAGATTAATTATAGAAATTAAATCCATTAATAGTCAAATTGAACTAGGGTCAAAAGTTGACCTATTTGAGAGAATTGAGAGTCACCTGATTAGATACTTCTAGAAATTTTTTTAGAAATCATTTTGATCTAGTTTTTGCATATGTGATAGTGAAAGAATTATACATTGGGTTTACCAATTTTTTTGATTTTTTTAAGGTATCTAGATTGAGTTATGATAGAGTTTGATTCAGATCAAACTTTTAAGAGAAGAGTCCTAGGCGCAGTGGACTCTTCCTTATCTACTCATGCTGCCACCTTCTAGATTGATTTTTGGCATCAAATTAGATGGGATCTGTAGCCTTTTGTGAGGATCAGGTCTAGAAGTCCCAATGGTCAAAAAAAAGAGGATGTTGGTCAAAGAGGGACTCTAACTTGGCGCTATGCTTTTGTATAAGAACCCTTGCACCAAGGCTCTTCATGTAGAAGTATTTTTCATACCCAAAGGCTGCCATTCTAGATATCCCATGCCCACTCTATCCTGTCGCTCCCTCTCTTCTACATGCTTAAAAAGTTAGGCACAAATCTAAGAAGAAGATCTAATCAAATTTATGAAGAGTTCAGCATCTACGTGACGGTGTTTCTGAAACGGACATGCTGCCTTAAGAAATTTTTTGAAGGACTTCCAGATTAGATTCAGATCTGATCATTGAGGAAAGATTTATGAGGAGAAGATGTCTAGATTATTTTCGAGTGTATACTGGTAGAGACTAGGTGTATGCATTGCTCCTTCCAGAACCTCAGAAAATATTAGGATCATCATAAGATAATCAGATTACCCAAACAATGTATGAAATTAAATCTGATTTAATTTTAATTTTAATTTTTAATATTAGATCACTATGATCAGATTTGAAAATTCTTAGATTTGATTGGATCATTTAGAAATTTTTTAAAAAAATCTATCTCAGATCTGATCAGATCTGCACGATCTTACAGTAGAAAATAAGATTTTTTCTTCAAATAGTGTAGGTACACTAGGCTCCAAATTTGATCTAATCAAATCCGACTCAGGTTTAGCTATAGGTGTCGATTTTTCTACCAATTGAACTTTATCAAGTTCAATTTTAGAGGCAACAGTTCCTTCATCATGTAACTTCTTTTCTAAAATGATTGCCTTAAGACTGACGAACACCTTTTGTTCTTCAATATAGTTGAAATAGTAATTCTTACTTACTTTGGGATACCCTATAAACACACACTTATAAGACTAAGGTCCAAGCTTATCTGTATGCAAACGTTTGACATAGGCCGGACAACCCCAAACCCATACGTGAGAGAGTGTGGGCCTACGCCCAGTCCATATCTTATATGGAGTCTTTGCCATAGATTTACTAGGTACATTATTCGATATATAACATCCAGTCTCAAGAGCATAACCCCAAAATACAATAGGTAGACTAGCAAACCTCATCTGGATCAAACCATGTCCAACAACGTTCGATTTCTCCTTTTCAATACACCATTATGCTATGGGGTGCTAGAAGGAGTCCACTATGAGAGAATCCCATTCTCTCCTAGATATGTCAAGAACTCACTGGATAGATATTCACCTCCTCGATCTGATCGAAGAATTTTAATAATCTTTTTAGTTTGTTTTTCTACTTCATTTTAGAATCTTTTAAACATTTCAAATGAATCCGACTTATGTTTCATTAGATAAACATATCCATACCTAGATAGCTCATCTGTGAAAGTGATGAAGTAGAAATATCCATCTCTAGCACCAGTGCTCATTAGTCCATATACATCAGTATGTACTAGACCTAAGAGCTCAGTAGCTCTCTCACCTTTTTCAATAAAAGATGACTTCGTCATTTTATCAAGAAGACAAGATGCACAGGTTGGAAGTGATTCATAATCACTGATTTTGAGGATTCCTTCTTGAGTCCATTTGATTATCCTGTTCTTATTTATGTGACCTAGCCTACAGTGTCATAGGTAGATATCAGAGACATTACCTAATCTAGGATGTTTTCTAGAAGTATACATTACACTTATAGGTTGTGATAAAATGTAAATACCATTTCTCCATTGTTCTTGCATTATTGTAACGTTATTCATAATAATATCATAATAATCTCCTTTTATTGACAAATGATAATCATCTTTGGTCAAAAGGCCAACAGAGATTATATTCATTAGAAAGGAAGGATAATAATGACATTCATTTAAAGAAATGATATTACTATTAAAAATGAGTTGAACTATTTCCATAGCTAGAACTAGAACAAACCTTCCATCTCCAACATTTAGGAATGGCTCATTATTTTCAAATTTTCTACTAACTTGAAGTCGTTGCAACATATTGCAAATATGGACTGGACTTCTGGTATCCAATACCCAAGTAGAAATATCACAAATAGAGAAATTACAATGTGATATCACATAACATCCTTGATTAGCAACTACTTGCTTATCTCTCTTATTCAGCCTGTTAAGGTCATAAAAATCATGATACTGAGAACAATTTCTCTTTCAATGCTCCTGCTTCTTACAGTGGAAGCACTCTCCTGATCTAGGTTATTTTTGGATCTTATGTTTAAATTAGGCATAGAGTGTTAGATATATGTGCCCTAGAAGCCAGAATTGGATGACACTTGTAATACACTTCTAAGGGCAAAATTATAATTTTGACTATAATTAATGAAATGGGTTATTTTCTATCACACCTGTGTATTCAGTGTCCGTAATACATCCTTTGAGTTAATGGTAATGATAATTCATATTTTCAAGAGTTGAAAATTTAAGACATGAATAATCATTATTAACTCATAAACAGCTTCCGACCATAGGATCATCACGAGGATGGTGATTGATCCGAAAGGTTGGTGCACGATCGCTTCTCTTTAGTAGATGAGTCTTGAGTCTACGGTGTGGAGACACCGAAGCGAGAGTACAGGTACTCGTTAGAGAACGAGGGCACTGAGCGTGACCACCTCGAGTAGTCATTAGGAAGTCTACCTTCTCGTCAATGACTGACTCGATGCTGCAGTAGTGTGTCTGGTTCTTTGACCTGAGATGCATCGGCAGTTCACCTTGAGGGTGTTATAGTTTGACTACACCATTACTCGGTCTCCTAGCCATATGGAACCCTGAGGTGTATGTTGGCTGTGACATGTTCATTGTAGGAACTGGATTGCATCAAGATGGGATCTATCTACCTCGGTGGTAGAGGAGTAGCCCTATGATGATCATGAGAATCAAGTCCTGAAGCCCATGGCCATGGCAGAGTGAAATAATAGAAAGAGTTTCTATTTAGATTTTCACATTGGACTCGAATCGAATGATTACATCATATGACAGAGACTAGGGTTTGACGAGTTCACCTTAACCCTAATCTGATCGGGGCTCAAGATAGAAGAACTGAATCACACAGGTAGCTGCACCAAGAGGTTCGCATTCAGCTCTGATGGGTTGCCACCATATACTGCTAGGTGTCACTGGTGGATTTTGGGAGCAATTAGAATGATTTAGATGATCGATCATTCTAGCTGTTCGAATCAGAAGAGTTCTGATCCATCGAAAGGAGTTTCGATGATGTCTATGATAGAGATCATGACATATCCCATTACCATACAGAACTGAACCTAACTGGGTCACACAAACAAGGAGTTTGAAGTCTGGTGATCATCAATTGAACTGATCTAGTTCAATTGATCTGAATGAGATTCAATTAGGTTCAAGGAAATCGTGCTAGCACTCGATTGAACCTAACGTTCTTCTTTTACTATCATAAATAAGTTATCCTGACTGAGCCAAAGGAGTTTGTGCTCAATCAGAGGCCTTCATATGGTCTGACTGGAGGTTGTCCAAGTCAGAATAGGTTGTCTTATTTGTAAGACATTACCTGCCATTTTTGGTCACCTGCCATTTCTTGTTCTTTGACTTTGGTCAAAAGTCTACCTTTGACTGGTCAAACGTTGACCATTCACCCTTTGACTTTTGACCACATGTCATGCACCTATTGGAGAGCTGGTGGGGGCTTGTCCCCCTGCCAGAACCTGGCAAGGAGAAGGGCGCACGCCAAGGGTGGCGTGAGCCCAAGTAGGAGGCGCCTAGGAGTCCTTGTTGGACAAGAACTCCACCTCCCTTTAGGATTCCAATCAGAGTTCTACTAAGAATCCAGTTTGACTGGTCTTAGGCGTCCTCTAAGGAGGAATCCAGGGGTCTCTTTTTCAACCAATCAGATTTAGATCTGATTTCACAAAGGGTTGTGATTGGTTGAGAGGAAGAGGAGTTGGATCACAAGAGGTCTATAAATAAGACCCTGCGCCCAACCCTAATCCTAAGTGAATTCCAAGAGATTTCCCACGCCCCAAGGCTGCCTCTCCCCTCCTTCTCCACACCATAGTCTCTTCTCCTCTTGCTCTCCATGTCCAAAAGGTGTTTTGGACTTAGTTTGGTGCGATTCAGATCAAGGAAAGGCGATCAAAAGCAAGAAGGCTGCGCTGCTGCAAAAGGACGACTGCAGATCTTCAAAAGAGTTTTGAAGATTCTCCAGATCAGATCTAGATCTGATTTTTGGAGGTGTGATAGAGAAGAAGAGGATCTCTAGATCCAACCTGAGTGGATACCGGTAGAGGCCAGGCGCTTGCATGGCTAAGATCCAGAACCTTCCGCTGCAATCAGGATCATCTACAGGGTAATAGGATTACCCAAACCAGGTAAATTGAATTTGATTTAATTTATCTTATTTTATTTTATTTATTAAAATAATAAGAATTAGATCTAAAACATATCAAGATCTGATTCAGGTCAAGAGAAAAATTTAAAATATATCTCTTGATCTAATCAGATCTGGACGAACCTGGACCGAGAAATCAGGATTTCCCTTCATAGAGGCCCCAGCACGAACCATTTCATGCTACTGAACAATATTCAACATCCGATACTTATTATCGAAGTTGGATCCCATAAGTTAATCACTATCTAATAATGAATGGAGCAACTATGGTTTGGATTTAACTACACAAAGGAGAACCAAAAGCCTAATTAGTAATTGATTCATTAAACCTAAAGATTTAGACTTTAATCAAAAGGTTTCTCTTACTATTTTGCTCGAATTGATAGCCTCTACCTTCAATTCGAGGAATTATCCTAATTCCTTAGTAGGTACTAGAATTCACATAGACTGCACCAAGCCCAACTATGATTAGTCAACCCATGTACATCTAAATATAGGTTCATAATCAATTATTTCTTTAAATATTTTCTAATAATTTAATTTTGCCCTAGGTATCTTTTCAGTAAACTAGGGCCTCCACTAAAAGTCTCGATTAGGTCCAACCATTAACATGATCGTACTTGGTCCATCTAATTAATGAATGATTAAGTCCAACTATGATTGGTCAACCTAACCATCATTTAGAGAGACGCATCCATGAAATCATGTTATGAATGATAATTCCATTAGCGGATAAGCATCAGGCCTATGGGCCTCCAATGATTATCCAACTAATGGACCCATTATCATCCACTTAATGGGAGGCTATGATCTAGTTACCACCATAACTATTTCATTTTATGGACCTAATAATTTTAGAAAATTTAATTAATTTGATTTAGAGGAAGAAGGTCAAATGAACCAGCTTATCATGATCCTCCCACTAGCTTCATCAAGTCAGATTAAGGAAGATCATTAATAGGCTGGTCTAGGAGCACCTAAATTAGTCATACTGATTTACCTAGCTGACTGGGTCAACTTGAATTATCAAGTGATCTGATCAAAATATAATCTCACCAAGAAGGCCAGGTAAGTGAGATCGGTGGGAGGGTCTGCTAAAACTTGCCTTAGACACCATCAGAAATGGCCAGATAAGCAGGCTGCTAATTAAAAACCACCAGTCGTATATGCAAGACTTACCTTAGACACCAATTGGTTAATTAGTTTTGATTAGATCAACCTAACAGTTCGAGCTATACTACGAAGCCAAGAATTAAGTCAATCTTTGGTCTCATTAAAGACATGGACTTAACCAACTATAACTATTGTAATTGATCTAGAGAATCCTTGACCTAGTCTAAGACAACAATTGATTAGATTTAGTCAATTCTCTAATTAAGTTCATTCTTTAATCTAACCCAATTAATGGACCTAATCCCCATTAATCCATTTAACCCAATATGTTTTGATTTGTGTCTTAGGATCTTCAATTTACAATCATAGATCCTAATCAAACAACTTCTTAATTCTTAATTAAGTTTTGGGCTGAGGATTGGGGTTTGGCTTTTCGAAAATAATTTTCATATTTGTAAAATATTTTTACAACATGGTTCTACCAACTATGTTTCATGTTTAATTCATAATCAAAATGCAAGTAGCATAAACATGAATCTACTTTAGATGTAATCTAAACTGGTTCATGTAATTGAAATAGTTTCAACACCAATCAATCATAAATCAACTTAGATCAAATCTAACATATTTATGATGATTAAAGTTAAATTAAAATATTTTTAATTAGATCATAAAATCTCTTAGGTCTAATCTAAAATTTTATGATCAATATTTTAGATCAGCACATATTAGAACAATCTTTTCACCATAAGGGATAAACCTTATGGCAGAACAATCTTATAAGATTAGTCCATGTAATCTAAAATTTTTATCTTTAGATCTAAAACTATTTTAAATATATTAAATCATAAATAAAATTAGATCAAATTTAATAAATTTATGATTAAGAGTAGATTATCACAAACTAGGACAATCTTTTCACTGTAAGAAGTAAACAGTACAGCAGGACAATCTTATAGCAGTTCGTGAGATCTAAATTTTTAATTTTATATTTAATAATTAGATTATAAATTAGATCTAATCTAAAAAATAATTTAAACATGCTTAAAAATTATGTAATAACAACCTAGCTCTGATACTAATTGAAGAAACTAGATCTAGGATTTCATGGATAGATCTTAAAATTTTTTTAAGATCATATAATGAAAGACTATAATAAATCAATTATTTATTTAAATAAACATGAAAATATCAAAGATCTAAGATTTATTACATGATCAAGGTATGATATTAATTCAAAAATTAAAAATATAAAAAATAAATTAACATGTTGCTCTCATCAACATGCTACAATACTACATCTAATGTAGCTATAGAATAACAGATTAGATCTGATACCTGAGTAAGTTAGTGAAGGAAAAACCTATTTTCCCATTATAGAATCATTTAGATCTGATTGAATCTGAAAAAATATTTTAAAAAAAATTCTTAAAATTTTAATCAGATCTAAGACTTCTTGGATTTGATTATAGAGATTCGATATTAAAAGTTAAAAATAAAATAAAATTAAATTAAATTTCAAGTATCTAATTTGGTAATCTAATTATCCTACGATGATCCTATTGATTCTTGAGGTTCTAAAAGGAGCCACACATGTGCGTGGCCTCTACCAATATCCACTCATATAGGATCTGAATGTCTTCTCCTCATAAATTTCTCCTCCAAAATTTAGATCTAGATTTGATTTGAAATGCCTTCAAAATGACTTCTGAGGGTAGCCTGTTCGTCTCACGAACATCGTCGCGTAGATGCTGAATCTTGTGCCAAAAACCTTAGACCTTCAACTCAAATTTGTGCCTAACTTTTTAGGCATGAAGAAGAGAGGGAGAGAGAGGATAGAAGGGCATGGATATCAGAGGAAAGGCTCCTTTGGGTGTGGAAAAAATAAATTACGTTGATGCAATTTCGTGAGAAGAGTTCTTATACAAGATATAGCACCATAAATAGTCTCTTTTTGACCAAAAACCTAATTAATTCGATCATTGGGACTCCTAGATTTGATCTCCACGAAAAACCCCAGATCCCATCTAGTTTTGACACCAAAAATCCACCTGGAAGGTGGTAGCATGGAAGGATAAGTAAGAGTCCATATGCGTCTAGGACTCTTCCCTTAAGAGTTTAATCTAAATCAAACTATATCAAAACCTAGTCTAGGCATCTTCAAAAATCACAAAATTTTTCACACCTAAAGACTCGTGCCCTATCACATATCTAAAGATTAGAACAAAATAATTTGTAAAGAATTTTCTAAAATTTTTTGATCGCATGACCCTCAATTCTCTCAATTGGGCCAACTATTGACCTAAGTCCAATTGCACAAGGAATGAATTTAATTTTCATAATTAATTTGACCTAAACTTATTTCAATCAGATGAAAATAAATTCATTCAAGATATAGGAACGAGTCAAATCAAATTTGAGTCCATTGCGATGAATCAAAAAGATTACAAAAGAAGAAAGTCAGGCTCAATCGTGTGCTAGCATGATTAACTTGAACCTAATTGGATCTAATCCAAATCAATTGAATTAGGTTAGCTCAATTGATGACATCTAGACCTAAATTCTTATTTGTATGATCTAGTTAGATTCAATTTCATATGATAATGAGATATATCATGATCTCCATCATCGACATCATCGAAATACCTTTCGATGGACCAGAACTTTTCTGATTCATACAATTATAATGATCGATCATCAAAATCATTCTAATTGCTCCCAAAATCCACCAGTGACATCCAGTAGTATGTGGTGGCAATCCATCAAAATTAAAAATAAACCTCTCAGTGCAGCTACCTATGTGATTGGGTTCTTCTATCTTTATCCCCGATAGGATTAGGGTTAAGGTGAACCCATCAAACCCAATATCCATCATATGAATTAATCATTCGATTCGAGTCCTATGAGAAACCCTTATAGAAATTTTTTCTATCATCTTCACTTTGCCATGGCTATTGGCTTGTGGACTTGATTCACTTGATCATCATAGGGCTACTCCTCATCTACCGAGGTAGATAGATCCCATATTGGTGCAATCCAATTACTACAATGAACGTACTTTAGCCAACATACACCTCAGAGTTTCAAATGGCTAGGAGACTGAGTGATGGTGTAGTCAAACTACAACATCCTCAAGATGAATTGCCGATGCACCTTAGGTCAAAAAACCAGACACACTACTACAACATCAAGCCTATCATCGATGAGAAGGTAGACTTCCTTATGAATGCTTGAGGTGGTCATGCTCAGTGCCCTCATTCTCTAACAAGTACCTATACTCTCGCTCTGGTGTCTCCACACCATAGACTTAAGAAACATCTACTCAAAAGAAGCGATCGTACACCAACCTTTCAGATCAATCACTATCCTAATAATGATCCTACGATCAGGAGCAGTTTATGAGTTAATTATGAAAATTCATATCTTAAATTTTTAACTCTTTGAAAATATGAATTATCATTACCATTAACTAAAAGGATGTATCACATACACTTTAAACACAAACTATGATAAAAAAATAATTTTTTTATTAATTTATAGTCAAAATTATAAAATTATCCTTAGAAGTGTATTACAAGTGTTAGCCAATCTGGCTTCTAGAGCACACATCTAATAAACTCCCACTTGATCTAAAGCCAATTAGCTACAAATCTAAGTAACATCTTCTCAAGGTGGGCTTCGATCTTCTGCGGGCCTAAAGGCTTCGTCAATGGATCTATCACATTATCCATGGAGTCGACTCTCTTGACCTCGACGTAACCCTTCTCGAGGTAATCACGGATGAGGTGGAATCACCGATCAATGTGTTTGAATTTTTGGTGAGACCTCGGCTCCTTAGCTAGGGCTATGGTGCCATTATTGTTGCAGTACAGAGGGACGACATTTGATGGCATCACTCTGAGTTCTGCGGTGAACTTCTTATACCAGAATGCCTCCTTTGTAGCTTTTGATGCAGCAATATACTCTGCTTCCATGGTGGAATCTGCTATCACGGTCTGCTTGAAACTCTTCCAGCTGACAGCACCACCATTACACACAGACAGACTATCAGATGTCAACTTTCGATCATCTATATTAGACATAAAATCTGAGTCTATATAATCCTGGACTTGGAGTTCTCCATTATCAAAAACCAAGAACATATCCTTAGTCCTTCTCCAATACTTAAGGATACATTTCATAAAAGTCCAGTGCTCTTCACTTGGATTCAACTGATATCTGCTCGTGACACTCACAGCATGGGCAATATCAGGTCATGTACATAGCATGGCGTACATGAGGCTCCCTATTGCCGAAGCATAAGGGATCTTGCTCATGCATTCAGTCTCCTCAGGTGTGTTGGGACACATCTTCTTGGAGAGATGAATGTCATGTTTGAAGGGCACCAATCCCCTCTTGGAGTTTTCCATGCTAAACCTCTTTAGTACCTCCTCTATGTATATCTTCTGTAAGAGACCCAACATCCTATTCGGTCTATCCCTATAGACCTTAATTCTTAGAATAAAGATGCCTCTCCTAGGTCTTTCATAGAGAACTCTTTCGACAACCACATTTTAACTATGATCAATATGGGAATATCATTCCAAACAAAGAGGATGTCATCCACATACAGTACGAGGAAGACAACAATGCTCCTACTGTCCTTTTTGAATACATACAGTTCCTCCTCATTTTTTATGAATCCAAATGATTTGATCACGTCATTGAAACGAGCATTCTAGCTTCAAGATGCTTGCTTAAGTCTATAGATGGACCTTTGCAGCTTGCAAACCTTATGATTAGCATCACTGAATGTGAAACCTAGTGGTTGTTTAATATAGATATCTTCCTCAAGATATCCATTTAAGAAGGTCATTTTCACGTCCATCTGCCATATTTTATAATCAAAATAGGATGCAACAATAAGCAATATGCGGATGGATTTTAGCATGGCTATTGGTGAGAAGGTATCCTGATAGTCAATGCCTTCACGCTGACTATATCCTTTTGCCACAAACCTAGCCTTGAATGTCTTCACATTCTCATCTGTACCTATCTTTCTCTTATAGATCCATTTACATCCAATAGGTACTATACCTTCAGATGGATCTACCAATGTCCAGACTTGGTTCGAGTGCATTGAGTCAATCTCTGACTTCATTGCCTCTAATCATTTCTCGGAGTCGATATCTAATATTGCCTCATCATAGGTCTTGGGATCATCACCATGAACTCCATTTTTTATGAGAAATATTTTCTCTACATCCTCTAAAATAGTACCTAAGTACCTTTCAGGAGGAAGGAAAATCCTTTTTGATCTATGAGGTGGAGGAGGTAGTGATTGGATTGGCTCAATCTAATTAGATTTCATAGGGTCCTTAGCTCGTTGCTCTTGGAAGACTTTCTTCTCGAGCCTAATCTACCATTCGATGCCACCATCTTGAATAAATATTTTTTAAGGAAGATGACATGTTGACTCACAATCACATTATGGTCTTCCAGTAGGTAGAAAAAATATCCTAATGACTCTTCAGGATATCCAATAAATCGAGCTCTAAAGGACCTATACTCTAACTTGTCTGCCTGTTGTCTCTTGACATGAGCCGGACAACCATAAATTCTAAGGTGACTCAGACATGGTTTCTTACCATGCCATATCTCATACAGTGTGGTAGAAATGGTTTTAGATAGATTCCTATTCAGTAAATATATACCAGTCATTAGACTATATCCCCAAAGAAACTCAAGAAGGTCCGTGAAGCTCATCATAGATCGGACCATATCTAATAAGGTTCGATTTCTCTATTCTAAAATCTCATTGAGTTGAGATGTTCCAGGTGGAGTCCATTGAGAGACTATGCCATTTTGCTTAAGATAGTCTAAAAATTTTTGACTAAGATATTCACCTCTTTGATCTGATTGAAGAACCTTAATGAATTTTTTGGTTTATTTTTCTACTTCATGTCTGAATTTTTTGAACTTTTCAAAAGCTTCAGATTTAAGTCATATCAAATACACATACCCATACTGAGATAAATCATCGATAAAGATGATGGAAGTAGATAAAGTTGCCTTTAGCCGGCACATCAAATGGGCCGCACACATCAGTATGTACTAGAGCAAGTAGATCTGTGGCCCTTTCCCCATGTCCTACAAAAGGGAGCTTGCTCATTTTGCTATGAAGGCATGATTCATAATTCGGATATGACTCGAAAGTCAATGGACTCAATAGCTCAGATTTCTCCAATTTGTTAATCTTATCTTCCGCTATATAACCTAGCCTAAGGTGCCATAGATACCTATCGTTTGGACTATCCTTAGGTCATTTTGATCCTATGGCATTCATGTTTCGCTTGATATTGAAAATAGAAACATCAATATGTAACTGATAGAGACCATTTATAAGGTAACCACTTGCAATTTTATTTCATTCATAAAGAATATTACAATTGTCCTTAAGAAAACTAATTACGTAGCCTTCTTGTACTAAACATGAAACAAAAATCAAATTTCTGCTTGCTGCAGGCACATAAAAATAATTTCTAAGAACTAAATCTAATCCTAATGGTAATCACAGAGGATAGGTTCCCACGACCACTGTAGCAACTCTTGCTCCATTTCTAATGCATAGGATCATCTCACCATTCCTCAGCCTCCTGCTATCCTCAAGATCCTACATAGAAGTGCATAAGTGAGCACTAGAACCAAAGTCAAGCACTCAACTGGATGTAAAAGAAATCATAAGATTAGATTCTATAACGAGCATACCTCCAAAAGGACCTACCTCCTTCTTGTTCTTTAGGATGGCCAGGTACAAGGGGTAGTTCCGCTTTCAATGCCCGTCTATGTTGCAATGAAAATATTTTTCTTTATCAGCGGCCTTCTTCTTCGGCTCTGCCTTCTTCTTTTTCCCACCATCCATCTTCTGCTTCTTCATGGACTTCTTCTTCTTTCTAAAAGACTTTCTCTTGGAAGAAGTCCGCTCCACAGTAAGTACTGAACCTTTAGAACTTTTCATAGAAAGCTTAGCAGTAACCAATATATTCATAAGTTCTGCCAGAGTATTCTGTAGTTTATGCATATGGTAGTTCATGATGAACTATCCATATGCATCAGTCAAGAATTGCAGAATTATATCAATTTGCAAATCCTTATCCAACTTGATACCGAGCTTCTCAAGCTCTTCTAAGTTCTTGATCATTATCAGATAATGATCTTGGACTGACTGTCCATCACATATTTGAGCCTTAAAAAATCTTCTAGTGACTTGATATTTGGCTGTGCAACCTTGTCCACCAAACAACTCTTGCAGGTGGGCCAATATTTGGCGGCTAGTCTTAATTTCTTCATGTTGGCATTGGAGCTCATCAGACATCGAGCCCAACATGTAATACCTGGCTTTGTTATCATCATCCCACTTTTCTAGAGATGCTCTCTGATCAGTGGATGGATGGGCTGATAAAGTGGGAGGATCCTATTCCAATACATGAGTTAACTTCTCAAAATCCAAAATAATTTTGAAGTTCTAAAGCAAATCTTTGAAGTTGGGTCTAATTAGTCTATGGGTATCCCAGATACGGGCTAGTGGATTGGATGCAGACATTTTTCTATAGAGAGTCAAAGTTTCTAGTTAAATTTTGTAATTAGACTTAATCAATTTATTTAGAAATTTATTTTTAAATAAATTAGTCTTCCACTATTTTCTCAGATTCCTACACTCTCTAGGTAGAGATGTGAAAATCTTTGTGATCAATTGATTTCTAGTAGGTGGTGCGATCCCACCAACTGGCTCACCACCTCACCTAACAGTTATTAGTGATGGGTCAACCGATAAGTGGACAACTCTTATCCAATGATTCTTTAATCATGGTGCACCTAATCCTAGTATCTAATTTATGAATCTCACTATGTCCAAAATATTGATCCACTCCTTAGTTAAGTTAGACCTACCGTTTGCACGAATTGGATTTCTGATTGAGTCCTTCATCATATGCAGAATATTGAGCCCAACCCATCCTCCAATTCATAGCATCCAATGCCTAATAGATGTGGTTGCATCTTTTTGATGCAACTAAGCCACTATAACCAGCTGAGAACAATCAACCTCGGAAAGGGCCCACACATCTACAATGGTGGAAGACCAATTGACTTAATCTTTTTTTAGGAAGATTCAATTTAGGTCTCTTATACTTGACTCAGTCATAACGGTTATGACAAGCCTAGTGGCATGGGCTAGCTCGAACTGTTAGCCACCTCAAATCAAAACTCGATTGACACAAATGGTCAGGTAAGTGAGACTGATGGAAGAGATATGCCATTAACTCGATAAGAATACATTTAGATCGAGTAGCTCTCAATTAAAAACCAATTGATCGTGTCTACCAAACTTACCTTAGACACCAAATTATCGAACCTGAACTAATCGAATTAGCCTACAATCTAGGATCAAACCATGAAGCCAAATTAGATCTTAATTGGATCGATCTCATGTGAGTGTTAATCGACCTTGACCCAGACTTACAACTATAATGCTAGTCAATTCTAAGTACTCTTGATCCCACCTAACCAATTCTTGATTTAGTTTGATCAACCGCTAGACCTAATTGAGCTACCCAAGTCTGAACCCAATTTTATGAAAATATCTTAGATCTAAAGATTTTTAATTTTAGACCTAATTAGTTTCATAATCTTAAATTTTAATTAAGTTTTAGTTCATAAATAAAAAAAAATATGTATCAAAATTCTAGGATTTCAGGATCTAGGGTTTTGCAGAAAAATAAATTTTGATTTCTGATTAAGGACGAACGTGCAGCACCTCTACACACCATAAGAACACTCCATTGAATGGAAGAAAAGGATGTTTAAATCCTACTTTATTCTTATAATCTGACAGCCAAGAAAAATGCCTTAATCAAAAATATAATTGAAACTACAAAACTAGTTAGATGTAGATCATACATCACATATATAATTAATGATCTAACTAATACATGCTTTGCATACATCTCATGTATCATCACTAAATTAAACATGCATATTTTCTAGATCTAAAATATTATATATAATATCTAAAAAATATATTTAAATTTGATCATATCAAAATAAAACTATTCTAGATAATTTGTATAACTATTCTAGAACTAGTCTAAACATGCATCTTTTCATATCACATATGAATAAATTAAAAATTAAAAATATTAATTTCTATTTTTTAGATCTAATAATAATAATTATAATATAAAAAAATAAAAATTAAATAAATTTAAAATTATATTTAATTAAATTAACAACATGATTATACTAGATTACAAATAGAACTATTCTATTCCTAGTCTAGTCATGCATCTCATACATATTAGAACTAAATAATTTAATTTTAATTTTTTGATTTTAGATCTAATCACATCTGATGTAATATCTAAAATTTTTAATATCAAACTAAAAATAAAAATAAAAATAAATCTAAAATAGATCTGAAGAACTACAACATGGCTCTGATACTAGTTGAAGAAAAAACTTATTTTTCTGACACAAGATTGTTCAGATCTGATAGGATCTAAAGAAATATTTTAAATTTTTCTTTTAAATTCTAATTAGATCTAAAACTTCTTAGATCTAATTATAGATATTTGATATTAGAAGTTAAAAATAAAATTAAATTATATTTAATTTTAAGTACCTGATTTGGTCATCTAATTATCCTACCAGGATCCTGTTGATTCCTGAGGTTCTGAAAGGAGCCACACATGCAACTAGCCTCTACCAATATTAACTTGAGTAGGATCTAAATATTTTCTTCTCATAAATCTCTTCTCTAAAAATTAGATTTAGATTTGATTTGAAAAGCCTTCAAAATGACTTCTGAGGGCAGCCTGTTTGTCTCACCAACACCATCGCGTAGATACTGAATCTTGTGCCAAAATTCTTAGACCTTTAACTTAGATTTATAACTAACTTTTTAGACATGTAGAAGAGAGGGAGAGAGAGGATATAGGGGGCGTGGATATCAGTAGAAAGGCTCCTTTGGGTGTGGAAAAAATAAATTATGTTGAGGCAATTTTGTGAGAAGAGTTCTTATACAAGATATAGCACCATAACGAGTCTCTTTTTGACCAAAAACCTTATTAATTTGACCATTAGGACTCCTGGATGTGATTTCCATGAAATTCCCCAGATCCCATCTAGTTTTGATGCAAAAAATCTATCTGAAAGGTGGCAGCATGAAAGGATAAGGAAGAGTCTATGTGCGTCTAGGAATCTTCTCCCAAGAGTTTGATCCAAATCAAACTATATCAAAACCCAATCTAGGCACCTCCAAAAATCACAAAATATTGCACACCCAAAGAATAACTCGTACCCTAGCATATATATAAAAATTAAAGTAAAATAACTTTTAAAAAAAATTTTAAAATTCTCTGATCATGTGACCCTCAATTCTCTCAATTGGGCTAACTATTGACCCTAGTCCAATTGCACTAGGAATGAATTTAATTTTCATAATTAATCTGACCTAGACTTATTCTAGTTAGATAAAAATAAACCCATTCAAGATACAGAAATGAGTCAAATCAAATTTAGCTCATTTGCAATGAATCAGAAAGATTACAGAAGGAGAAAGTTAGGCTCAATCGTATGCTAGCACGATTACCTTGAACCTGATTGGATCTAATCTAAATCAATCAAACTAGGTTACCTCAATTAATGACATCTAGATCCAAACTCTTGTTTGTATGATCTAGTTAGATTTAGTTCTATATGGTAATGAGACATGCCATGATCTCCATCATCGACATCATTGAAACATCTTTCAATGGACCAGAACTTTTCTGATTCATACAATTAGAATGATCGATCATCAAAATCATTCTAGTTGCTCCTAAAATCCACCAGTGACACCTAGTATTGCTCATCAGAATTGAAAGTGAACCTCTTGGTGTAGCTACCTATGTGATATGGTTCTTCTATCTTGAGCCTCGATAGGATTAGGGTTAAGGTGAACTCATCAAACCCAATATCCATCACGTAAATTAATCATTCAATTCGAGTCCTATATGAAACCCTTATAGAAACTCTTTCTATCATCTTCACTCTGCCATGGTCATGGGCTTATGAACTCAATTCTCATGATCATCATAGGGCTACTCCTCATCTACCGAGGTGATAGATCTCTTATTGGTGCAATCCAATTCCTACAATGAATGTACTATAGCCGGCATACATCTTAGGATTTCGAATGCCTAGAAGATCAAGTTATGGTATAGTCAAACTACAACACTCTCAAGATTAATTATCGATGCACCTTAGATCAAACAACCAGACACACTACTACGATATCGAGGCAATCATCGATGAAAAGGTAGACTTTCTTATGAATGCTCGAGGAGGTCACGCTCAGTGCCCTCGTTCTCTAACGAGTACCTATACTATTATTCTGGTATCTCCATACCATAGACTCAAAACTCATCTATCCAAAAGAAGTGATCATACACCAATCTTTCAGATCAATCACCATCCTCGTGATAATCCTACGGTCAGGAGCAGTTTATGAGTTAATTATAAAATTTCATGTCTTAAATTTTTAACTCTTTGAAAATATGAATAGTAATTACCATTAACTCAAAGAATGTATCACATACACTTTAAACACACACTATGATAGAAAATAATTTTTTTATTAATTTATAATCAAAATTTTAAAATTACACTTAGAAGTGTATTACAAGTGTTAGCCAATCTAGCTTCTAGGGAACACATCTAATAGTTAGACGTTCTAATATTTTGATTTAGACTTGAGGATGAAGCCATGAGCTGCACATGCATCCAACCTCTAGGACTCGTCCACACGAGCCCATGAACACGATCTGAGATCTTGATGCAGGAAATCAGCACGGCATGCTAGTACTATATTGATCTCTCTTCGATGATCGATTCGATGCTTTCTTCTTCGAGACATGGAATCTCCAAAATATCAAAAGAAAAAGAAGAGATTTTAGATTTGAGACTCTCATAAACAATCTCAAAAGGATGAGGAGAAGAAAAAATCAAAACTGCCCTAGAAGAAGGCCCTCTTCTTCTCTTTTCTCTCACCTAGACACCTAATTTGGTATCTATGGAACCCCAACTTCCAAGGACCCTCTCCCTCTGATTTTTGCACACCCCAAAGCTCTCCTAATATTCTATTTTCCATAACAAAATTAGGCTAAAATTCATCCTAAATTTATACATAAAGAAGAGTCCTTGTCTAGGTCAAAAACTAGGCAAGGAAGGACTAGTTTTGGCAATAGGTTGGGGCACCCAACTCTTAGGTGCCCCTTTGATTATTTTGGTGAATCCAGCAAGAATACATGCACAAAATTCTTTCTTTCTCATGTGGAATAAGGGAGAAAAAATAGGAGAGGGGTGGCACACTTAGAAGGAGGTGTTTTGGTTTATAAAGATTCTATCTCATAGAATCCTAAATCAAAACTAACTTCTTCTTTGACTTGGTCAACCACCAAATTACCATATGAGAAGAAGAGGAAGAGAGGGGGCTTGAAGGCTAGAGAGAGACTCTCTATTGCATAGAAAATGGAGAGAGTGGGCATGGGGCATGGGATATAGGTGGTGCAAGGATAAGGAGTCCTAGTCACACTAGGACTCCTATTTTGACTTGGTTAAAAATTGATTTCTCAAATCAAATTATACCAGAAGTAAACTAACCCAATTAAATTAGATCCTAACCCAATTAAGAATTAATTAAATTATATTTAATTTTTATTTAGAAAATTGAATTGATTGGAGTCTTAGTTGAACTAGGACTTGTTCTTTCCTACACTTGGCTTATCCAATAAGCCAATTGAACTTGATCCAATCAAGCCCAAACTAAAAATAATTAAATTATATTTAATTAGACCTAATCTCAATCCTCTGGCTTAATCAAATTAAGTTAATTAGTAATCTACTTGCTAATCGATCCTCCTGCAATGCTTGCACTAGGTTAAACATCAATCGTATTGATTGTTTAACCCTAGAACGATTCTCAATCATTGATCAACCATCCGATCAGATCATGAGCTCTAATATATGTGACCTCATAGATCTGAATCTAAGCCAATAGCATAGAAAAAAAAAATTTTATCAATCAAAATAATCATCTAGCAATGGTATCCGATGGTCAGATAGGTCGAATGTATAGAACAACATCCTTAGAACCCATATGGATATAGTTTTCATATAATCCTTTCCCTTGACCAAAATGCTCATAGAAAACTTTTGAGTTCAATTGTCAACTTTGATCAAGTTGTCTACATTGTATTTCAAAATATTAAATCCATCTGATGGATTACTCTTGCTAAGGTTTTGCTATATTGAAATACAGTGATACATTCTTCTCCAACTCTTGGAGTGGTCAATTCCATCTTGATCATACTCTGACTTTGCAAGTACTTAACTATGCCCAAAAAACTTTCATTACTGATTTAAAAATTTAGTTAGTCTAGTATCAAAGCATAGTGAGTTACTTGCAAGTCACTGTGGTGATCTCAGATCTAAGGGATACTTATACCTATATCCCATCAGAGACATTCTCGATAGCAGAATGCTCTGGAGTTGATCACATTCAATGATGATGTACCCATATATCCAATCTGTATGCCATACCAGTATCTTCATACTTCTTGGTTAAGAGAATAACCAACCTATATGGCATACAGTGACCTACACTCGATAGACATTGTCGTCCTAATTAACAACCTATCATTTGGTCGCGAACAAATTTAAGGACTAATCGATAAATCCTTTCTTTATCGAAGCTAAATCGTCCCAAGGACTTCATCACAATAATGGAGTTTGTTAGAAGATGAATACTTTTTGCTGAAAAATATTAAAAATATATTTTATTTATTAATGACTCAATTATAGGTACAATATAGCTTAACCATCAACCGACTAACGATTGGCATTGAGACATATTTTCCAACAACAATTACCCTAATGATGATCTGCCATTACCTAGGGTTCTGGATCTAGCCACGTAAGCACCTAGCCTCTATCAAAGTCCACTCAGACTTGATATAGATGTGTTCTCCTTCTAAATTTGATCTCCAAAAATTAGATCTAGATATGATCTATAGCACCTTCAAAATAATAGTTGATGGCAATGCTCTCGTCTCATGAACACTTCATCTCTTATTTGATCTTTGCTCTAGTGCCTTGGATCTCCTTACTGGAATTTTGCCCAACCTTCGGGCATGGAGAAGAGGGAGAGAAAGAGGAAGAATGGGCATGGAATAGGGGAGGGTCGGCAGCACTTTAGCATGGAGGAATTGGACCCATGAAAACCCTAGGCACAGCGGGGGTTTAAATAAACTCTGTTGCACCGTAGTGCCACACAGTATCGACCAATCTCATTGGTTGATTTATTCTAATTTTAATCTGATTGACCACATGGTGTCACCTGATTCAATTAGATTAGAGACCCCAAAAACTCTCCATAGATGGTGCCAAGTTTGGATGAGCACAACTGCTTGGTGTACAGATTTTTGATCCAATCAAGAAACCCTAGAGTCCCATCCTCATGGTACTCTCTCCTCTTTTTCCCCATGTGTGCACACCAACATGGGGCATGCGCACATATTTGTGCATGAAAATCCTAGAGGGCACATGCCCCTAGAAAGTCTCCAGGAGGCACACACCACTACCCTTTCTTTCCTACATATGGGTCAACCCTTGACCCCATGTCCTGATAGTGATAGGAATTGGCAGGTCTTGTCCTATTGAATACAGAAATTGATAGGTGCTGTCCTATTTCCATCTAATGGATCAGGATAATATTTTTCTGACCTAGACAAACTCCAATCAGATCAGGATAAAGCCATACAAGATTTTTGGATGAGCCAAAACCAATTTTGCTAAGCCGAGATGAACTAGAAAGACAACAGAAAGAGAATGTTAGACTCAATCATGTACTAACATGATTTCCTTGAACCTAATTAAATCTAATCCAAATTAATCAAACTGGATTAGCTTAATTGATAACATCCAGATCTAAATCCTTATTTGTGCAACCTAGTTAGATTCAATTTTGTATGATAATGAGATATGTTACGATCTCTATGATTAACATCATTGAAAAACCTTTCAAAAGGCCATAACTCTTTCGATTCATCCAATTAGAATAATCGATCATCAAGATCATTCTAATTGCTCCCAAAATCCATCGATGATCCCTAGCAGTATACGATGGCAATCCATCAAAACTGAAAGCGATCCTCTTGGTGCAGCTACCTATGTAATTGAGTTCTTCTATCATGAGCCTCAATAGGATTAGGGTTAAAATGAACTCATCAAACCCAACACCCTGTCATATGATTATATCATTCAATCCAAGTTTGATGTGAAATCCTAATTAAAAAACTTTTTTCCATTATATCACACTACCATGGCCATGGGCTTAAGGACTCGATCTCATGATCATCATAGGATAACTCCTCTAACGAGGTTGATAGATCCCAACTTGGTGCGAACCAGACCCTACAACATACATGCTATAGCCAACATACACCTCAAGATTTTAAATGGCTAAGAGATCGAGTTATGGTGTAGTCAAACTATAACACACTCAAGATAAACTATCGATGTACCTCAGATCTAAGAACCAGACATACAACTACAGTATCGAGCTCAGTCATTGATGAGAAGGTAGACTTCCTTATTACTGCTTGAGATGGTCACGCTCAGTGCTCTCATTCTCTAATGAGTACCTATACTCTCATTCTAGTATCTTCATACCATAGACTCAAGACTTATCTATTCCAAAAAAGCAAAATACACCAACCTTTCGAGTCAATCACCATCCTCATGATGATCCTATAGTTGGGAGCTATTTATAAGTTAATTATGAAAATACATGTCTTAAATTTTTAACATTTAAAAATATGTATTAGCATTCCATTAACTCAAAGGATCTATCACAAACACTATATATACATAACGTGATAGAAAATAATTTTTTATTAATATTTAAGTTAAAATTATAAAAATGCTCCTAGAAGGAGTATTATAAGTGTCAGTCAATCTGACTTCAAGGGCACTCATCTAACACTTAATTAGAGTAATTGACTAAATCTAATTAAATATTATTTTAGATTAGGTCAAGAACTTTGTAGATCAATTGCAACAGTTATAGTTGGTCAAGTCCATATCTTTAACAAGAACAAAATGGACTTGACTCTTAGCTAAGTGGTCTAACTTGAACTATTAGGTGCATCCAATCAAAATTAATTAATTAGCTAGTATCTAAGGTAAGTCTGGCAGTTTATGATCAGTGGTCTTTAATTAGGAGCTACTCTTATTAATTCGATCTTTGATGAGTTAATGGCATATCCCTCCCATCGATCTCACTTACCTGACCTTCTTAGTGAAATTATATTTTGATCAGATTACTTGATAATTCGAGCTGACTCATATCAATTAGATAAATAAGTCTAACTAATTTAGGTACCCCTAGACCAGCTTATCTATAATCTCCATTAATCTGATTGATGCGTGCAAATCTATAGGTATGGCAAGTGCACTAGTCGATCAAGTAATAAAGTAAGTGAGTAGAGTATCATCCCTAGAGGATTGAAAAATAAGTACTAAAATGCTCTTTCCTATGCTTTATTTAAAAGACCAATTTATAAAAATTAAAAAAATAAAGAATAAAATAAAATAATAATTAAAAATTATAAAAAAATAGAGTGTGTAATTATTAGGATTTTAAACTTAAGAGCAATAGGTTACTAAGGCAATCAGTTCACCAACTCAGTTAATACAATATTCAGATTATTAGGTTAATTTTATTTCATGTGACGATGGAGTATCCTAGTTTATTCACTATCCTTTTGTCTAGATGTAACAAAACTATCAATATTTATTAACTACCCTTTGGTCCAGGTGTAATTTAAATAAATATCAATGCATTAAGTTTTGTGAATCCCTCTAATTAAAATATGCTACATCTAAAGCGCACTAAAATTTCTGCATGCATATGAATTCTAATTTAATTCATAATACAAGGTATATAATGAGGATGCAATAACATAGATGTACTTGGTCTATATTATCTATGTTCATCAGATCAATTAGAACGTGACTAGTAATCTAAAAGCATTAAGAGTTGATCTATATACTCCTCATGAATAAAATTTAAAATTAAAAATAAATCATACTGAATATTACATCAAAAGAGTGGCTACATCTTAGCCTTAGTAAAAAAAAATTTAGTTCATGATAATAAGTTCAAAAATAGTAAATAAAATAAAAAGCATGAAGAAATTAGACTATTTATTCACTGAAATTGGTTGTCCATTGCTTTTGGTGTGGAGAACTCGATGAGAAAGAAAGTTGCTTTATGTACTAATCTTTGGAAGAAGAAAAGAAGAGGAAAGAAAAATAATAAGAATAAAAACTCTTTCTCTTCTCTCCCTAAACCTCTCTCTCTCTCTCTTCTCTCTATTTCTTCCTATTTTTTCTTTGTTTTCAACTCTCTATTTTTGTTCTCTACCTCCTCGCTTAACCAACTTGGGTTTAAAACTATTAACACAAGTCAAATTAAAACCCTGGATAATTCTAGCCTTCAGATCAGCATCCAATGGATCAAAAACCACTTAAAAATTCTTTTTAAAAACCCAATTCAAGTTGGAATTAACCTTAGCCGTCGGATCTTCTAGAAGATTAAATTGGGACCGTCGGATTGCGTACAGGAACCTTTAGATTTCTAGTTTAAACTGGTAACGCATCTCCACCATTAGATCTTAATCAGGAGCCGCATCCATCATTTCGTCAATGCATAGATTTCCATCGTTCGATCAAATCCCAATGAACAGCATCCATTGGATCCAAAAAAATTCCTAGAATATCCTCTATAGATCGTGCACGAGTTCGACATTGCATGGACCGTTGCTTGCTTCAGCCAATCGGAGTGCGCTCATCCCCATGAAATCCTTGAAATGCCCTCACTTGGTTAATATAGCGGTCCACCATGCACCACAAAAAATCCTGACGCTAGTGTGGTGTAAGCGGAGTGTCAGTAGGTGGTCAGTCTGGTTCTAAGCACGATCAGATCGGGCGGTCTGCTGAGCCAATTTGAACTAGATCGGCCGATATATATGATTATTATTTTTTCATTTTCTTAGAAATTCAATTCCAGGCTCGTTTGAAGTCTATTTTGCTTGAAATTTATTTCATCTAAATCAAAAAAATAAGATCTTCATATTGGTGGCCTTCTTTCTTATATTGGATTAATAAAAATATTAATTTTTAAAAATAAATTAATTTATTTTATAATTTAATACTTTTATTCATGTATTTTTATCACTTATCACACCCCCCAACTTAGTCATTGCTAGTCCCTTAGCAATGCTTTATTTAATATCATGTTTCAATAAGATCATCTATCAAAAAGATAAATCTAGAGTTAAAGATTAAAAAGTTTAGAAAATATCACTAACTAAGCATTAAGCTTCAGAAGCAAATTTTACAGTCAGTACAATTAACATCTTTCTTAGAGTACATCAAAGATCTACAGCACTTGTGTTCGTGATAACTAACTTAGCATTTCGATGTTAATTTATAGGACAAAAGTATCCTCTCTTATCACCTATTTTGGTTAATTTTCTATACATTCCCAATTTTATACTCATGAATTAAGGTAGCTTTCACACTGCCTCATTGTGTTTTTTTTTTTTTTTTGTTGAGCATTCTGACCTTCCCTTCATCAATTTACGTGAATCTCCATACTTGACCTAAGTGCAGAGACCCAGTTACTAGGCTTTAGGCAATCCGCATATACTCTATCTTTTGTACTTTATTTTTAAGCAGGTAGCTCTTTCCTTAAATTCAAATTTTTTAATTAGAATGTATATTAATTATCAATTTTTTATGATAATTGAATCTTCAGTTAGCCTTATAATCAATACCAACTTTGCCTTGTTAGTGTACATGTGCAATTAGAAGTGCTAATAGTCTTTTGATGACCTAAGTAGGTTGCTAAATGTCTGATCAACTAATCTACTTCTTTAACTCATTACATTCTTTAGCAGATACTTCTATTTTTTATCACTTGACCAGTCTATCTTGCTTAAGATTTTCTTCTTGACACATGGTTTAAAAAGTTTTTTTTTTCAAAAAAATTTTTTCTTCTACCCCCCAACTTATTCTACATTGTCTCAATGGAGAAAAAAAAATAAAGGGTGCAATAAAGGATAGGAAGGAATACACCTGATTTGGTTCAATCTGGTTCTTTGAAGCTTTGAAATTTGGCTTGAGTTCTCATTGATTTTTCTCTACAAAATTAAAATACACATAAAAGCAATAAAAGAGCAACAACAAATTATTGAAAAATAAAAATAAAAAAAATGATCAAAACTAAAAAGAAAAAAAATAACCTATCTACTAGTTCTGATTTATAGTCTTCAGCTTGACTTTCTTTAAGTTTGGAGTTGAATCAATCCAGTGCCACTTTAATTGGAATACTTTCATGTTTGGTCGAGCCCTCATTTAATTGGATATTGCTAGCTTTCATAGTCTCAAACATGTTTTCTACAGAATTCTCATATACTAAATTATCAATAATATCAATTAGAAAATAAGTTTGATTATCATCAGGATGTTAGATATATGTGCCCTAGAAGCTAGAATTGGCTGACACTTGTAATACACTTCTAGGGGCAAAATTATAATTTTGACTAATATCAACAAAATGGGTTATTTTCTATCACATATGTGTATTTAGTGTCTGTGATACATCCTTTGAGTTAATGGTAATGATAATTCATATTTTCAAGAGTTGAAAATTTAAGACATGAATAATCATTATTAACTCATAAAATGCTCCCGACCATAGGATCATCACGAGGATGGTGATTGATCCAGAAGGTTGGTGTACAATCGCTTCTCTTTAGTAGATGAGTCTTGAGTCTACGGTGTGGAGACACCGGAGCGAGAGTACAGGATACTCGTTAGAGAATGAGGGCACTGAGCGTGACCACCTCGAGTAGTCATTAGGAAGTCTACCTTCTCGTCAATGACTGACTCGATGCTGCAGTAGTGTGTCTGGTTCTTTGACCTGAGATGCATCGGCAGTTCACCTTGAGGGTGTTATAGTTTGACTACACCATTACTCGGTCTCCTAGCCATATGGAACCCTGAGGTGTATGTTGGCTATAGCATGTTCATTGTAGGAACTGGATGGCATCAAGATGGAATCTATCTACCTCGGTGGTAGAGGAGCAGCCCTATGATGATCATGAGAATCAAGTCCTAAAGCCCATGGCCATGGTAGAGTGAAATAATAGAAAGAGTTTCTATTTAGATTTTCACATTGGACTCGAATCGAATGATTACATCATATGACAGAAGACTAGGGTTTGACGAGTTCACCTTAACCCTAATCTGATCGGGGCTCAAGATAGAAGAACTTAATCACACAGGTAGCTGCACCAAGAGGTTCGCATTCAGCTCTGATGGGTTGCCACCATATACTGCTAGGTGTCACTGGTGGATTTTGGGAGCAATTAGAATGATTTAGATGATCGATCATTCTAGCTGTTCGAATCAGAAGAGTTCTGATCCATCGAAAGGAGTTTCGATGATGTCGATGATAGAGATCATGACATATCCCATTACCATACAGAACTGAACCTAACTGGGTCACACAAATAAGGGTTTGAATCTGGTGATCATCAATTGAACTGATCCTAGTTCAATTGATCTGAATGAGATTCAATTAGGTTCAAGAAAATCGTGCTAGCACTCGATTGAACCTAACGTTCTTCTTTTACTATCATAAATAAGTTGTCCTGACTGAGCCAAAGGAGTTTGTGCTCAATCAGAGGCCTTCATATGGTCTGACTGGAGGTTGTCCAAGTCAGAAAAGGTTGTCTTATTTTGTAAGACATTACCTGCCATTTTTGGTCACCTGCCATTTCTTGTTCCTTTGACTTTGGTCAAAAGTCTGACCTTTGACTGGTCAAATGTTGACCATTGACACTTTGACTTTTGACCACATGTCATGCACCTATTGGAGAGCTGGTGGGGGCCTGTCCCCCTGCCAGAACCTGGCAAGGAGAAGGGCGCACGCCAACCCTTGGCGTGTGCCCAAGTAGGAGGCGCCTAGGAGTCCCTTGTTGGACAAGGGACTCCATCTCCCTTTTTGGATTCCAATTAGAGTTCTCCTAAGAATCCAACTTTGACTGGTCTTAGGCACCCTCTAAGGAGGAATCCAGGGGACTCTATTTCCACCAATCAGATTTAGATCTGATTTCACAAAGGGTTGTGATTGGTTGGGAGGAAGAGGAGTTGGATCACAGCTTAGTCTATAAATAAGACCCTGCGCCCAACTCAAAGAGCAATCACAATTCTCCATGCCCCAAGGCTGCCTCTCCCTCTCCTTCCTCCATGCCAAAGCACCTTCTCCCTCTCCTCTCCACGTCCAAAAGTGTTTTGGATTCTTGGTTGGTGCGATTCCAGATCAAGAGAAAGGCGATCAAAAGCAAGAAGGCTGCGCTGCTGCAAAGGACGACTGCTGATCTTCAAAAGAGTTTTGAAGATCCTCCAGATCAGATCCAGATCTGATTTTTGGAGGATGTGATAGAGAAGAAGAGGATCTCCAGATCCAAGCCCGAGTGGATACCGGTAGAGGCCAGGCGCTTGCGTGGCTAGATCCAGAACCTTCCGCTGCAATCAGGATCATCACAGGGTAATAGGATTACCCAACTTCAAGGTAAATTAAATTTGATTTAATTTATTTAATTTTATTTTAATTTATTAAAATAATAAGAATTAGATCTGAAAATATCCCAGATCTGATCTAGATCAAAGAAAAAAATTTTTGAAATATATCTCTTGATCTGATCAGATCTGAACGAACCTGGTCCGGAAAAATCAGGATTTCCCTTCAACTGGTATCAGAGCCAAGGTTCTAAAAGTATTTAGATCTGATTTTAAATTTATTTTAATTAGAAAATAAAGTGATTTCAGATGTCACATGAGATGTGATCAGATCTGAAATCAGAAAAAAATTAAAATTAAATGATTTGGATCTAAGATTAGAAAGATATGCATGACTAGTTCTAGAATAGAATAGTTCTATAGAATAGTCTTTGCATGTTTTTGATTTAATCTGATTAAATCATATTTTAGATCTATCTTATTTACTATTTTTTGATATTATAAGTGTTATAATAACATCTAAAAAATAGCAAATAAAAATTATTTAATTTTAAATATCATATGAGATATGATTGATGCATGTCTAGACTAGTTGTAGAATAGTTCTACATAATTATCTAGATTAGAATTTATTTTGATTAGATCAATTTAAATCTAATTTTTTAGATTATTATGAGATAATTTAGATCTGAAAATATGCATGATTCGATACATGAGATGTATGCAAAATATGCCATGATTAGATCTAATTTGTATATGAGATATATGATATAGATCTAAAACTATTTTGTAGTATTGCATGTTCCTGATTAAGGCGTTCCTCTTGGCCGTCCGGTCATAAGAACGAAGAAGGGTTTAAAGGCCCTCTCCTTCCATTCGATGGGGTGTTCTTATGATGTGTAGGGGTGCTGCGTGTTCGTCCTTAATCAGAAACCCAAAACTTACTTTCTGCAAAACCCTAGATCCTGAAACCCTAGGATTTATTGTGCATATTTTGTTTATGAACCCTACTTAATTAAAGAATTAAGTTTATGGAATATTAATTAGGTCTAAAATTGAGAATTTTCAGATCTAAGACATATTCATAATACTGGGTTCGGGCTTGGGTAGCTCAATTAGGTCTAAGCGGTTGATCAAACCGAATCAAGAGTTGGTTAGATGGGATCAACAATGCTTAAATTGACCAGCCTAATAGGATTAAGTCTGGGTCAAGATCGAGTCACGATCAAGCAAGACCTAATTAGGCTCAGAGGTTAGAGTCTGGATTGTAGGCTAACCCAATTGGTTCTGACTCAACAATTTGGTGTCTAAGGTAAGTTTGGCACAGACGACCGACTGGTTTTTAATTGGAAGCTACTCGACCTGAATGCGTTCTTGTACGAGTTAATGGCATATTCCTTCCACCGGTCTCACTTACCTGGCCATATCTGTTGACACAGTTCTGATCTGAGGTGGTCAATAATCCGAGCTAACCCATGCCACTAGGTTAGTCATAATTGTTATGACTAAGCCAAGTCTAGTTTAATGAGACCTGAATCAATTCTCCCTAAGAAAAGATTAAGTCTGAGGTCTTCCACCATTGTAGATGTGCGGGCCCTTCCCGGGGTTGATTGTTCTCGGCTGGATACAGTGGCTCAGTTGCACCGGGAAGATGCAACCATGTCTATTAGGCATTGGATGCTATGGGCTGGAGGATGAGTTGGGCTCAATATTCCGGATACGGTGAGAGACTCAATTAGGAACCCAGTCTATGCAAATGGTGGGTCTGACTTAACTAAGGAGTGGATCAATATTTTGGATACGGTGAGATTCATGAATTAGAGACCAAGTTTGGGTGCACCATGATTAGAGAATCATTGAACAAGAGTTGTTCACTCATTGGCTAACCCATCACCAATAACTGTTAGGTGAGGTGATGAGTCAGTTGGTGAGACCGCACCACCCACTAGAAATCATTAATCGTGGAGATTTTTGCATCTCTACAGAGGGAGTGTAGGGATCCGAGAAAATAGTGGGAGCTAATTTGTTTAAAAATAAAATCCCTAAACAAATTGGTCAAGTCAAAATTACAGTATCTAACTAGAATCTTTGACTCTCTACAGGAAAAATGTCTGCGTCCAACCCATTGGCACGTATCCTGGACACACATAGACTGACTGGACCCAATTATAAAGATTGGCTCAGGAACTACAAAATTGTTTTGGGATTTCAGAGAAGTTAACCCATGTTTTGGACCAGGACCCTCCCACCTTACCAGCCCGTCCATCCACTGAACAGAGAGCGTCTCTGGAAAAATGGATTGACGAAGATAATAAGGCCAGATATTACATGTTGGGCTCGATGTCTGATGAGCTCCAGCGCCAACATGAAGATATCGGGACTGCTCGCCAAATGTTGGCTCACCTGCAGGAGATGTTTGGTGAACAGAGTCGCGCAGCCAAATATCAAGTCACGAAATGACTTTTTAAGGCTAAGATGCGTGATGGGCAGTCAGTCCAAGATCACTGTCTGACAATGATCAAGGACATGGAAGAGCTTGAGAAGCTCGGTGTGAAGTTGGACTTGGATCTGCAGAACGATATTATTCTGCAATCCTTGACTGATGCATATGGGCAATTCATCATGAATTACCACATGCATAAACTTCAAAATTCCTTGGCCGAAGTTAATGAATATGCTGGTTACCGCTGAGCTTTCTATGAAAGGTTCTAAAGGCTCAGTTCTTGCTATGGAACGGACTTCTTCCAAAAGAAAGTCTTATGGAAAGAAAAAGAAGTCTGTGAAAAAGCAAAAGGTGGAAGGATCAAAGAAGAAGAAGCAGAACCGAAGAAGAAGGTCGATGTCAAAGGAAAGTGTTTCCATTGCAACAGCGACGGCCATTGGAAGCGGAACTGCCCTACTTACCTGGCCACCCTGAAGAACAAGAAGGAAGGTCCTTCTGGAGGTATGCTCGTTATTGAGTCTAACCTTATTTCTTCTGCATCCAGTTGGGTGCTTGACTCTGGTTCTAGTGCTCATCTGTGCACTTCTATGCAGGGTCTTGAGGATAGCAGGAGGCTGAGGGATGGAGACATGATCCTACGCGTCGGTAATGGAGCAAGAGTTGCTGCAGTAGCCGTGGGAACATACCCTCTTCGATTACCATCTGGTTTAGACAAGACTGTTATTATTTTGTGCCTGCAGCTAGCAGGAATTTGATTTCTGTTTCATGCTTAGCACAAGAAGGTTATGTGATCACCTTCTTTAAGGACCATTGTAACATTCTTTATGAAAGAAATAAAATTGCAAATGGTTTCCTTATTAATGGTCTTTATCAGCTACATATTGATGTACCTGTTCTAACTATCGAGCAAAACGTGAATGCCAAACGACCTAGGGATAGTCCAAACGACAGATATCTATGGCACCTGAGATTAGGTCATATAGCAGAAGATAGGATCAACAAATTGGAGAAAAATGGGCTATTGAGTCCATTGACTTCCGAGTCATATCCAACTTGTGAATCTTGTCTTCAAGGCAAAATGACTAAACTCCCTTTTGTTGGACATGGGGAGAGGGCCACAGATCTCCTTGCCCTAGTACATACTGATGTGTGCGGCCCATTTGATGTGCCGGCTAGAGGCAATTTTGTCTACTTCATTACCTTTACCGATGATCTGTCTAGGTATGGGTATGTGTATCTTATGAGACACAAGTCTGAAGCTTTTGAAAAGTTCAAAGAATTCAGACATGAAGTAGAAAAACAAACTGGAAAACCCATTAAGGTTCTTCGATCAGATCGAGGAGGTGAATACCTTAGCCGGGAATTCCTAGACTATCTCAAGGAAAATGGCATAGTCTCTCAATGGACTCCACCAGGAACACCTCAACTCAACGGGGTTTCAGAACGGAGAAATCGGACTCTATTGGATATGGTTCGATCCATGATGAGCTTCACAGACCTCCCTGATTTTCTTTGGGGACATTCATTATTAACTTCAATTTATCTACTGAATAGGGTTCCCTCTAAAACCGTTCCTACCACACCGTATGAGATATGGCACGGTAAGAAACCAAGTCTGAGTCATCTCAGAATTTGGGGTTGTCCGGCTCATGTCAAAAGACAACAAGCGGACAAGTTAGAGTTTAGGTCCTTTAGAGCTCGATTCATAGGATATCCTAAAGAGTCATTAGGATACTATTTCTACATTCCAGAAGACCACAATGTGATTGTGAGTCGACATGCCATCTTTCTTGAAAAATAGTTTATTCAAGATAGCGGCATTGGAAAGCAGATTAAGCTTGATGAGAAAGTCTCACAAGTACAACGAGCTAAGGACCAATTGGAACCAAATCAGGTTGAGCCAATAAGAACACTACCTCCTCCACCTCGTAGATCGGAAAGAGTTTCCCGTCCCCCTGAGAGATACTTAGGTATTATTTCAGAGGAAGTAGAGGAAATGTTCCTCGTAGGTAATGGTGCTCATGGTGATGATCCCAAAACCTACAACGAGGCGATATCAGATATCGACTCCGAGAAATGGCTTAGAGGCAATGCAGTCAGAAATTGACTCGATGCACTCAAACCAAGTCTGGACCTTGGTAGATCCACCAGAAGGTATAGTACCTATTGGGTGTAAATGGATCTTCAAGAGAAAGATTGGTGCAGATGGGAATGTGGAGACATTCAAGGCTAGACTAGTGGCAAAAGGTTATAGTCAATGTGAAGGCATTGACTATCAGGATACCTTTTCCCCAGTGGCTATGCTAAAATCCATCCGCACATTGCTTGCCATGTTGCAGCCTATTTCGATTATGAAATATGGCAAATGGACGTGAAAACGGCATTCCTTAAATGGATATCTTGAGGAAGATATCTATATGGAACAGCCGCTAGGTTTCACATCCAGTGATACTGATCACAAGGTTTGCAAGCTGCAAAGGTCCATATATGGACTTAAGCAAGCATCTCGGAGCTGGAACACTCGTTTCAATGATGTGATCAAAAAGTTTGGTTTCATCAAAAATGAAGAGGAACCATGTGTTTTCAAAAGGGTCAGTGGGAGCGCTGTTGTCTTCCTCGTATTGTACGTGGATGACATCCTCCTTATTGGGAATGATATTCCCATGTTGACATCAGTCAAGATTATGGTTGTCCAAGGAATTCTCCATGAAAGACCTAGGTGAAGCATCCTTTATTCTAGGAATTAAGGTCTATAGGGATAGACCGAATAGGATGCTAGGACTTTCACAGAAGATGTACATAGAGGAAGTACTAAAGAGGTTTAGTATGGAAAACTCTAAGAGGGGATTAATACCCTTCAGACATGGTATTCATCTTTCCAAGAAGATGTGCCCCAGCACACCTGAGGAAATAGAACGCATGAGCAAGATCCCTTATGCTTCTGCAATAGGGAGCCTCATGTATGCCATGCTATGTACACGACCTGATATAGCCCATGCTGTGAGTGTCACAAGCAGATATCAGTCAAATCCAGGTGAAGAACACTGGACTTCTGTGAAATGTATCCTTAAGTACTTGAGAAGAACTAAGGATATGATGTTGGTCTTTGGTAATGGAGAACTCCAAGTCCAGGGATACACAGACTCGGATTTCATGTCCGATATAGATGATCGAAAGTCGACATCTGGGAGTCTGTTTGTGTGCAATGGTGGTGCTGTCAGCTGGAAGAGTTCCAAGCAAACCGTGATAGCAGATTCCACCATGGAAGCAGAATATATCAGCTGCATCAGAGGCTGCGAAGGAAGCATTCTGGTATAAGAAGTTTGCTGCAGAAATTGGAGTAATGCCATCAGATGCCATTCCTCTATACTGCGACAACAATGGCGCCATAGCCCTTGCTAAGGAGCCAAGGTCTCACCAGAAATCCAAGCACATTGAGCGGCGATACCACCTCATCCGCGATTACCTTCGAGAAGGGTTATGTCGAGGTCAAGAGAGTCAACTCCGCAGATAATGTGGCAGACCCACTTACAAAGCCGTTGGGCCAGCAGAAGATCGAAGCCCACCTTGAGAAGATGGGACTTAGACTTGTAGCCAATTGGCTTTAGGACAAGTGGGAGATTGTTAGATATATGTGCCCTAGAAGCCAGAATTGGCTGACACTTGTAATACACTTCTAGGGGCAAAATTATAATTTTGACTAATATCAATAAAATGGGTTATTTTCTATCACATATGTGTATTTAGTGTCTGTGATACATCCTTTGAGTTAATGGTAATGATAATTCATATTTTCAAGAGTTGAAAATTTAAGACATGAATAATCATTATTAACTCATAAAATGCTCCCGACCATAGGATCATCACGAGGATGGTGATTGATCCGGAAGGTTGGTGTACAATCGCTTCTCTTTAGTAGATGAGTCTTGAGTCTACGGTGTGGAGACACCGGAGCGAGAGTACAGGTACTCGTTAGAGAACGAGGGCACTGAGCGTGACCACCTCGAGTAGTCATTAGGGAAGTCTACCTTCTCGTCAATGACTGACTCGATGCTGCAGTAGTGTGTCTGGTTCTTTGACCTGAGATGCATCGGCAGTTCACCTTGAGGGTGTTATAGTTTGACTACACCATTACTCGGTCTCCTAGCCATATGGAACCCTGAGGTGTATGTTGGCTATAGCATGTTCATTGTAGGAACTGGATTGCATCAAGATGGAATCTATCTACCTCGGTGGTAGAGGAGCAGCCCTATGATGATCATGAGAATCAAGTCCTGAAGCCCATGGCCATGGCAGAGTGAAATAATAGAAAGAGTTTCTATTTAGATTTTCACATTGGACTCGAATCGAATGATTACATCATATGACAGAGACTAGGGTTTGACGAGTTCACCTTAACCCTAATCTGATCGGGGCTCAAGATAGAAGAACTTAATCACACAGGTAGCTGCACCAAGAGGTTCGCATTCAGCTCTGATGGGTTGCCACCATATACTGCTAGGTGTCACTGGTGGATTTTGGGAGCAATTAGAATGATTTAGATGATCGATCATTCTAGCTGTTCGAATCAGAAGAGTTCTGATCCATCGAAAGGAGTTTCGATGATGTCGATGATAGAGATCATGACATATCCCATTACCATACAGAACTGAACCTAACTGGGTCACACAAACAAGGGTTTGAATCTGGTGATCATCAATTGAACTGATCTAGTTCAATTGATCTGAATGAGATTCAATTAGGTTCAAGGAAAATCGTGCTAGCACTCGATTGAACCTAACGTTCTTCTTTTACTATCATAAATAAGTTGTCCTGACTGAGCCAAAGGAGTTTGTGCTCAATCAGAGGCCTTCATATGGTCTGACTGGAGGTTGTCCAAGTCAGAAAAGGTTGTCTTATTTGTAAGACATTACCTGCCATTTTTGGTCACCTGCCATTTCTTGTTCTTTGACTTTGGTCAAAAGTCTACCTTTGACTGGTCAAACGTTGACCATTGATACTTTGACTTTTGACCACATGTCATGCACCTATTGGAGAGCTGGTGGGGGCCTTGTCCCCCTGCCAGAACCTGGCAAGGAGAAGGGCGCACGCCAACCCTTGGCGTGAGCCCAAGTTAGGAGGCGCCTAGGAGTCCTTGTTGGACAAGGACTCCACCTCCCTTTTTGGATTCCAATTAGAGTTCTACTAAGAATCCAAGTTTGACTGGTCTTAGGCGCCCTCTAAGGAGGAATCCAGGGGACTCTATTTCCACCAATCAGATTTAGATCTGATTTCACAAAGGGTTGTGATTGGTTGGGAAGAAGAGGAGTTGGATCACAAGCTTAGTCTATAAATAAGACCCTGCGCCCAACTCAAAGTGAATCAGCAATTCCCACGCCCCAAGGCTGCCTCTCCCCTCTTCCTCCATGCCATACTCTCTTCTCCCTCTGCTCTCCACGTCCAAAAGTGTTTTGGACTTGGTTGGTGCGATTCAGATCAAAGAAAGGCGATCAAAAGCAAGAAGGCTGCGCTGCTGCAAAGGACGACTGCAGATCTTCAAAAGGAGTTTTGAAGATCCTCCAGATCAGATCCAGATCTGATTTTTGGAGGTGTGATAGAGAAGAAGAG
>QRFJ01001838.1:112559-192753 GCA_006176705.1 Cocos nucifera | reverse complement strand
CTAGAATGATCGATCATCTAAATCATTCTAATTGCTCCCAAAATCCACCAGTGACACCTAGCAGTATATGGTGGCAATCCATCAGAGCTGAATGCGAACCTCTTGGTGCAGCTACCTGTGTGATTAAGTTCTTCTATCTTGAGCTTCGATCAGATTAGGGTTAAGGTGAACTCGTCAAACCCTAGTTTTTGTCATATGATGTAATCATTCGATTCAAGTCTGATGTGAAAACCTAAATAGAAACTCTTTCTATTATTTCACTCTGCCATGGCCATGGGCTTCTGGACTTGATTCTCATGATCATCATAGGGCTGCTCCTCTACCACCGAGGTAGATAGATTCCATCTTGATGCAATCCAGTTCCTACAATGAACATGCTATAGCCAACATACACCTCAGGGTTCCGAATGGCTAGGAGATCGAGTTATGGTGTAGTCAAACTATAACACCCTCAAGGTGAACTACCGATGCACCTCAGGTCAAAGAACCTAGACACACCACTGCAGCATCGAGTCAGTCATTGATGAGAAGGTAGACTTCCTAATGACTACTCGAGGTGGTCACGCTCAGTGCCCTCATTCTCTAACGAGTACCTATACTCTTGCTTTGGTGTCTCCACACCGTAGACTCAAGACTCATCTACTAAAGAGAAGTGATTGTACACCAACCATCTGAATCAATCACCATCCTCATGATGATCCTATGGTCGGAAGCATTTTATGAGTTAATAATGATTATTCATGTCTTAAATTTTCAACTCTTGAAAATATGAATTATCATTACCATTAACTCAAAGGATGTATCACAGACACTAAATACACATATGTGATAGAAAATAATCCATTTTATTGATTTTAGTCAAAATTATAATTTTGCCCCTAGAAGTGTATTACAAGTGTCAGCCAATTCTGGCTTCTAGGGCATATATATCTAACACCATTATCATATAGAATTGAACATAAATGGATCACATAAATAACCATTTGGGTCTGGATGTCATTAATTGGGCTAATATGGTTCAATTATTTTGGATTAGATCCAATTAGTTTTAAGAAAAATGTGCTAGCACACGATTGGACCTAACTTTCTCCTTCTATGGACTTTCTAGTTGGTCTAGACTCAGTCAAATTTGATTTGACTCATCCAAGAATCCTGTACGGGAATTTTCTAGTCTAACTAGACCTTGTCCTGATGAGATTGGACCTTGTCTTGGTCAAGATTAGCCCTTGTCCTGGTCTCAGATTGAAAGGATCAGGATAAAATCTATTTGACCTAGTCTTTGCAAGAAAGAAAGGAGGAGGCATGCTCCCCCTAGAGTTTTTCTTCATGTGCGCACCCCCAGATGATTTTTGCTTGAAGTGGAAGGGCACACACCCCATCCTGGCATGCCCCCCTTATAGATAAAGCCTTAGGAGTTAGGAGGTTATCCATTCTAAAGAGTTTGAATAGGTCAAAATCATTTGAAAGAGTTCAAACTTTTGAGGCGAGAAATCTGATATGGGGCATGGGGTTTCATAAGGACTCTTGCTTCTTAGCTTTGACTTCGTTCATAGTCTAAAAGCCTTAGGACTCTAGGTTTGTCTATAAATAGAGACCAAGGCCAAAGGGTTTAGCCAACAAATTCTCCACGCCTAGACTCTATCTCTCCCTCTCCTCTTTGCCTCTTCTCCCTCCTCTTCTCCCTCTTTTCTACACCCAAGAGTTGGGTAGTTCAGCCATCCGAGTGTCGAGATGCTACTGCTGCAAGACCATGTTGAAGAAGTCCCGATCGTGTGTCGATCAAATCGCTGCTAGAGATTGGATCAAAGGCATGATGTAAAGTTCTAGAATTTAATTTTTTGAGATTAGATCCAAAAGGAGAAGACCTCTAGATCTGACTTGAGTGGATGCTGATAGAGGTTGGGCACATGTATGGCTCAAGTCAGAATCTCAGACTGCATTCAGATCATCGCTGTAAGTGAACCATTCACTTGCATCAGGGGGTATTCAATACTATTTTTATGCTTTTTATTTCAAATCTATCTAATCAGATCTAAAAACTCTCAGATCTGATCATATTAGTAGCTTTAAAATTTTTAAATTTTACTGCACGATCTAATTCGATCAGGTCAATCTTGTATAACCTTCAACTAGTATCAAAGTTGCAGTTCTGGTTCTAGACCTAGATTAGATTAGATTTTATTTTTCATTTTGATGAGATCATTTAATTTTTTGATTTTACATGTGATGTAATCAGATCTAATACATGAGATCTATTTTTAAATTTTGATACATGAGATTGTTGGGAAATGTATCTTAAAGCCAATCATCTAGATTATAGATGATTGAGCTAATTGCAAATGTACTTGAATTATTATAATAAATAAAATTATTATTTTAGCATTTTCATTACTTTTGTGCATCTTCCTGTATTGAACTCTTCTATGATGAAGTCCTTCGGATTATTTAGACTCAGCAAAGGAGGATTTATCATTTAGTCCTTAAACTTGTTTGCGACCAAATGATACGTTGTTACCTAGGATGATAATGTATCGAGTGTAGGTTATTATGTGCCATATGCATTGGTTGCAAAGGATATTATGTCACGAAGGATGAAAACTATAGAGTTCTTAACCAAGGAGTATGATATACTAGTATAGATGCAGATGAAGTGTAGGGGTACATTTCACTGAACATGATCCAACTGCATAGCTCTCTGCTATCAAGAGTTGCTTGCGAAGGATATGGATATAAGTATCCCTTGAACCTGAGATCACCATGGTGACTTATAAGCAACTCACTATACTTAGTTGCTGGACTATCTGAATTTGTAATTCAGTGATGGAACGTCACTAGGTGCAATCAAGTACTTATTTTATCGATGCATGAGTCAAGATAGGATTGACCCCTCCAATTGTTGGAGCAGATGCATCATTATATTTCAATTTAGTAAAACCTCAGTCGGGATGGTTCATTCGATGAACATTAAATTTTGAAATACACTATAGATGATTTTATTAGGATTGATAGTTAAATCCTAGGTCATCTTTTGAGCATTAAGGTCCAAGGGATGAATTATATAGTAACCATATGCCACAAGTTCATCGATATTGCATTATGACTATTTGATCTAGCTACATGTTGGGTACCATTGCTAGATAGTCACGTCGATTGGTACAAAAAATTAATTCTTGTTGATGAAAAATATGCAGAATTTTATGCTTGAATTTTAAAATATTTTTGAATTTAAACGCAACAGAAGATGCAAATTAAACTATTTAATATACAAAAGCATATAATCTAATTACTAAATCCTACATCTAGGACCTATAACATGTCATAATATATACATAAATTTAAAAATAAATATTTTGATATTCATTAGATCAATACCCTAGATCTAGACCCTAGATTGCATGTAGGTGAGAGAAGAGATCAAACTCTTACCTTTGCATGGGTTGAGAACTCTGTAGTTGATTTTTATTATTGTCTTTGGAGCTGCATATGCGTTCCACCTCTATAAAAAGTCCACATGAGACTGCAACATAAATCGGAGATTCATTGAATGAAGATCCGTACGAAGTGCTAGCTTCTCACGGATCCCTTCTGATGGTTAATCTAAAAATTATTCTTTAGATCTCTTGCACACTCTAAGAGATGAAGAATACAAGAAGAAATAAGAAAGAAATCCAACTCTTAGATCTTCTGTAAAATAGAAAATAAAAGCTAAATAAAATTATCCTAAGAGAAGACATATCTTCTCTTTCAGCACATCAACCTTTAATATTCTGAATGCATCTCCATGCTAGGACAAAAGGAGACCTTCTCCTCTAGAATTTTTTCATGTTTTAGGTCCATTCCTCTTTGATTTTTTGTTATAGAAAAAATCACACAAAATTGAGAAGAAGGAATTTTTTCTTATAGAAAAAATCATACAAAATTGAGAAGAAGGAATTCTTAAAAGAACCCTAAGAGAAGACTATCTTCTGTTCTCTTTCTTCTCATCAGGACATGATCAAATCATATCCAAAAGAGACCATGATGCCCCAACTCTTTGGAGCATCCATTTTCCATACCCTCTCTCTCTTTCTCTTAGATTTTTATCACATAAAATATCACATAAAAATAAACAAAAGAGGGTTAGAAAAAATCTCTAAGAGAAAATAGTTTTTTCTCTTACCTTTCTTTCTTCAAGACATCAACAATTGATGTCATAATAAACTCTTCATGCCTAGAAACTTTGAGCGTTGAACCTCCCAAACCATTCTCTCCTCTCTCACTAATTTTCATGAATTTTTTCAAAATTTTTGATGCCTTAAATCCCTATAAAAGTGGCACCCTATCTTAGAATAGAAGACTAGGTCAAAATCCCTACATTTTAGGGATTTAAACAAGGAGTTTGGGGGGCATCCAACTCGTGGATGCCTCCCCTATTATTTTCTGCATGAGGAACCAGATTTCGACACCAAAAACCAAAAAAGAATTGCACAAAAGGAAATAGATGGCGTGGGAGAAATTTCAAAGGAAGGGAGGAAGAGTTTGGGATTCAAGAGACTCTTTCAAAAGGAAACAAACCCAAACCACTTTCCAAAATGGACCAATTCAGATTTGATTCAAACATTCTAGAATATGAGGCATGGAAAACTTCTCATTGGTGTGGAAAACATCATGTAAAAATCTAGAAATAAAGTATGGGCATGGAGATTTTTAGCGCAAGGAAAGGAGTCCTAGTCTAACTAGGACTCTCCTATTTTGACTAGATCAAAGCCATCTTAAATCCAATTTAAATCTCATTTAAATTAGATTTGAGTCAATCTAATTAATAGACAATCTTAATCTAATTATAAATCTAATAAAATTAAATTTAAATTATATTTAAATTTAATTTAATTTTAATTAAATTAGAAATTACGTGCACTCAAGTCCTAATCGAATAGGAACTTGTTCTTCCTTGCAATTGGCTTATCCAATAAAGCAACTAGACTTAATTCAATTATATCCAAACTAATTTTAATTAAATCTAATTCAATTAAACTTGATCTTAGACTGATTGCTCAATTAGATTGAGCTTATTAGCAATCTAATTGCTAATCGATCCTCCTATAATACTTGCATTAGGTCAAGCATCAATCGTATTGAATGTTTGACCTTAGAATGATTCTCAATCATCGATTAACCATCTGATCTAGTTAAAACCTCTACTTTATATAACACCATAGGTTCAAACCTAAGTCAGTAGCATAGAAATAATTTCTGTACCAGTCAAAGTAATCATCTAGCAATGGTTCCTGATGTTCGGATAGGTCGAATGCATGCAAAGCAACATTCTTAGAACCTTGGCCCATGGTTACCATATAATTCATCTCTTTGACCAATAATACTCAAGATGACTTCGTGTACACTATCAACACTCATACAAGTCATCTCTATTGTGTCTCAAAATTTTGCAAATCTCGTGACTCCTCACGAGGATTACTCAGGCCTAGGTTTTGCTAAATTGAAACATAGTGAGACATTCTTTTTTTGAAGTTAATTAACAATGGTTAATCCCATCTTTACTTACACACCGACTTCACAAGTACTTGACTATATTCAAAAATCTTCGAAACCTATATTAAAAATATAAGCAGTCCAGTACCAAAGTACAGTGAGTTGCTTACAAGTCACCATGATGATCTCAAATCAGAGGGACTATTATATCTGTTGGCCTTAGCTAGCTATTCTTGATAGTAGAGTGCTACATTAGTCACGTTCAGTATAGATGTACTCCTACATCTCATCTAGATGCCATACTACTGTCTTCACACTACTTGATTACAAGGATAACCAACGCATATGACATACAATGACCTACACTCGATAAGTTATCATCATTATTAATAACTTATCATTTGATCGTGAATAGTTTAAGAACCATCCGATAAATCCTCTTTTATCGATTAATGATGGTTCTAAGGACTTCATCATAATTTAGGAGTTCATTTAAGGAAGATAAAACTTCTATGATGAACCAATCAAATAACTATTCTTATTAGATAATTTATATACTAATTTCAATCATCTACCACTTCGATGATTGACTTTAGGACATATTTTTTAACAACTCTCACTTGGACTAAAGCCAATCAGAATGATATCAAATATCCTACCTTCGACTTGAGTTCGTAGAACTCCTTAGTTTCGAGGTCTTAGCAAATGGATTGGTCAATTTCTCCTTTTTTATCGATCTTCCAAAAATCGACGTCATCCTGATCTAAAATCGAAGGTGATAGTGATGCAGAATATGCTGGTCCTTCGATTCTTTAGCATGAACTATGGCTCCAATGCTATGATAGGACTAGACCATTGATAGAGGGTGCCACTCCCAACCTGCTAATAAACCTCAGCAACTACACAGCTTACATGGTAGCATCATATGCCACGATGTACTCTATATCACTAACTGAATAGGTTACAGTATCCTACTTGGAACCTTTCCAACATATTGCTCCTTCAATTAGGATATGATCCAGTATCCTACTTGGAACCTTTCCAACATATTGCTCCTTCAATTAGGATATGATCCGACACTTTCTTACTTCATCTTGAGAGCTTGAAAAGTGCAGGACAGCTTGTTCTGTTAGATATATGTGCCCTAGAAGCCAGAATTGGCTGACACTTGTAATACACTTCTAGGGGCAAAATTATAATTTTGACTATAATTAATAAAATGGGTTATTTTCTATCACACCTGTGTATTTAGTGTCTGTGATACATCCTTTGAGTTAATGGTAATGATAATTCATATTTTCAAGAGTTGAAAATTTAAGACATGAATAATCATTATTAACTCATAAACAGCTCCCGACCATAGGATCATCACGAGGATGGTGATTGATCCGGAAGGTTGGTGTACGATCGCTTCTCTTTAGTAGATGAGTCTTGAGTCTACGGTGTGGAGACACCGGAGCGAGAGTACAGGTACTCGTTAGAGAACGAGGGCACTGAGCGTGACCACCTCGAGTAGTCATTAGGAAGTCTACCTTCTCGTCAATGACTGACTCGATGCTGCAGTAGTGTGTCTGGTTCTTTGACCTGAGATGCATCGGCAGTTCACCTTGAGGGTGTTATAGTTTGACTACACCATTACTCGGTCTCCTAGCCATATGGAACCCTGAGGTGTATGTTGGCTATAGCATGTTCATTGTAGGAACTGGATTGCATCAAGATGGGATCTATCTACCTCGGTGGTAGAGGAGCAGCCCTATGATGATCATGAGAATCAAGTCCAGAAAGCCCATGGCCATGGCAGAGTGAAATAATAGAAAGAGTTTCTATTTAGATTTTCACATTGGACTCGAATCGAATGATTACATCATATGACAGAGACTAGGGTTTGACGAGTTTCACCTTAACCCTAATCTGATCGGGGCTCAAGATAGAAGAACTTAATCACACAGGTAGCTGCACCAAGAGGTTCGCATTCAGCTCTGATGGGTTGCCACCATATACTGCTAGGTGTCACTGGTGGATTTTGGGAGCAATTAGAATGATTTAGATGATCGATCATTCTAGCTGTTCGAATCAGAAGAGTTCTGATCCATCGAAAGGAGTTTCGATGATGTCTATGATAGAGATCATGACATATCCCATTACCATACAGAACTGAACCTAACTGGGTCACACAAACAAGGGTTTGAATCTGGTGATCATCAATTGAACTGATCTAGTTCAATTGATCTGAATGAGATTCAATTAGGTTCAAGGAAATCGTGCTAGCACTCGATTGAACCTAACGTTCTTCTTTTACTATCATAAATAAGTTGTCCTGACTGAGCCAAAGGAGTTTGTGCTCAATCAGAGGCCTTCATATGGTCTGACTGGAGGTTGTCCAAGTCAGAATAGGTTGTCTTATTTGTAAGACATTACCTGCCATTTTTGGTCACCTGCCATTTCTTGTTCTTTGACTTTGGTCAAAAGTCTACCTTTGACTGGTCAAACGTTGACCATTGACCCTTTGACTTTTGACCACATGTCATGCACCTATTGGAGAGCTGGTGGGGGCCTGTCCCCCTGCCAGAACCTGGCAAGGAGAAGGGCGCACGCCAAGGGTGGCGTGAGCCCAAGTAGGAGGCGCCTAGGAGTCCTTGTTGGACAAGGACTCCACCTCCCTTTTGGATTCCAATCAGAGTTCTACTAAGAATCCAGTTTGACTGGTCTTAGGCGCCCTCTAAGGAGGAATCCAGGGGTCTCTATTCCAACCAATCAGATTTAGATCTGATTTCACAAAGGGTTGTGATTGGTTGAGAGGAAGAGGAGTTGGATCACAAGAGGTCTATAAATAAGACCCTGCGCCCAACCCTAATTCCTAAGTGCAATTGCAATTAGAGATTTCCCACGCCCCAAGGCTGCCTCTCCCCTCCTTCTCCATGCCATAGTCTTCTTCTCCCCTTGCTCTCCACGTCCAAAAGGTGTTTTGGACTTAGGTTGGTGCGATTCAGATCAAGGAAAGGCGATCAAAAGCAAGAAGGCTGCGCTGCTGCAAAAGGACGACTGCAGATCTTCAAAAGAGTTTTGAAGATCCTCCAGATCAGATCCAGATCTGATTTTTGGAGGTGTGATAGAGAAGAAGAGGATCTCCAGATCCAACCCGAGTGGATACCGGTAGAGGCCAGGCGCTTGCGTGGCTAAGATCCAGAACCTTCCGCTGCAATCAGGATCATCTACAGGGTAATAGGATTACCCAAATCAGGTAAATTAAATTTGATTTAATTTATCTTATTTTATTTTATTTATTAAAATAATAAGAATCAGATCTGAAACATATCAAGATCTGATTGAGATCAAGAGAAAAATTTTTGAAATATATCTCTTGATCTGATCAGATCTGGACGAACCTGGACCGGGAAATCAGGATTTCCCTTCAACTGGTATCAGAGCCATGGTTCTAAATTGTTTAGATCTGATTTTAATTTTATTTTAATTAGAAAATAAAGTGATTTCAGATGTCACATGAGATGTGATCAGATCTGAAATCAGAAAAATTAAAATTAAATGATTTGGATCTAAGATTAAGAAGATATGCATGACTAGTTCTAGAATAGAATAGTTCTATAGAATAGTTTTGCATGTCTTTGATTTAATCTGATTAAATCATATTTTAGATCTTCTTATTTACTATTTTCTGATATTATAAGTGTTATAATAACATCTGATAAACAGCAAATAAAAATTATTTAATTTTAAATATCATATGAGATATGATTAGATGCATGTCTAGACTAGTTGTAGAATAGTTCTACATAATTGTCTAGATTAGAATTTATTTTGATTAGATCAATTTAAATCTAATTTTTTAGATTATTATGAGATAATTTAGATCTGAAAACATGCATGATTTGATACATGAGATGTATGCAAAATATGCCTTGATTAGATCTAAATTTGTATATGAGATATATGATATAGATCTATAACTGTTTTGTAGATTTACATGTTCCTGATTAAGGCGTTCCTCTTGGCCGTCCGGTCATAAGAACGAAGAAGGGTTTAAAGGCCCTCTCTTCCCATTCGATGGGGTGTTCTTATGACGTGTAGGGGTGCTGCGTGTTCGTCCTTAATCAGAAACCCAAAACTTACTTTCTGCAAAACCCTAGATCCTGAAACCCTAGGATTTATTGTGCATATTTTGTTTATGAACCCAACTTAATTAAGAATTAAGTTTATGGAATATTAATTAGGTCTAAAATTGAGAATTTCAGATCTAAGACATATTCATAATACTGGGTTCGGGCTTGGGTAGCTCAATTAGGTCTAAGCGGTTGATCAAACCGAATCAAGAGTTGGTTAGATGGGATCAACAATGCTTAAATTGACCAGCCTAATAGGATTAAGTCTGGGTCAAGATCGAGTCACGATCAAGCAAGACCTAATTAGGCTCAGAGGTTAGAGTCTGGATTGTAGGCTAACCCAATTGGTTCTGACTCAACAATTTGGTGTCTAAGGTAAGTTTGGCACAGACGACCGACTGGTTTTTAATTGGAAGCTACTCGACCTGAATGCGTTCTTGTGCGAGTTAACGGCATATTCCTTCCACCGGTCTCACTTACCTGGCCATATCTGTTGACACAGTTCTGATCTGAGGTGGTCAATAATCCGAGCTGACCCATGCCACTAGGTTAGTCATAATTGTTATGACTAAGCCAAGTCTAGTTTAATGAGACCTGAATCAATTCTCCCTAAGAAAAGATTAAGTCCGAGGTCTTCCACCATTGTAGACGTGCGGGCCCTTCCCGGGGTTGATTGTTCTCGGCTGGATACAGTGGCTCAGTTGCACCGGGAAGACGCAACCATGTCTATTAGGCATTGGATGCTATGGGCTGGAGGATGAGTTGGGCTCAATATTTCGGATACGGTGAGAGACCCAATTAGGAACCCAGTCTATGCAAATGGTGGGTCTGACTTAACTAAGGAGTGGATCAATATTCCGGATACGGTGAGATTCATGAATTAGAGACCAAGTTTGGGTGCACCATGATTAGAGAATCATTGAACAAGAGTTGTTCACTCATTGGCTAACCCATCACCAATAACTGTTAGGTGAGGTGATGAGTCAGTTGGTGAGACCGCACCACCCACTAGAAATCATCAATCGCGGAGATTTTCGCATCTCTACAGAGGGAGTGTAGGGATCCGAGAAAATAGTGGGAGCTAATTTGTTTAAAAATAAAATCCCTAAACAAATTGGTCAAGTCAAAATTACAGTATCTAACTAGAATCTTTGACTCTCTACAGGAAAATGTCTGCGTCCAACCCACTGGCACGTATCCTAGACACACATAGACTGACTGGACCCAATTATAAAGATTGGCTCAGGAACTACAAAATTGTTTTGGGTTCAGAGAAGTTAACACATGTTTTGGACCAGGACCCTCCCACCTTACCAGCTCGTCCATCCACTGAACAGAGAGCGTCTCTGGAAAAATGGATTGACGAAGACAATAAGGCCAGATACTACATGTTGGGCTCGATGTCTGATGAGCTCCAGCGCCAACATGAAGATATCGGGACTGCTCGCCAAATGTTGGCTCACCTGCAGGAGATGTTTGGTGAACAGAGTCGCGCAGCCAAATATCAAGTCACAAAATGACTTTTTAAGGCTAAGATGCGTGATGGGCAGTCAGTCCAAGATCACTGTCTGACAATGATCAAGGACATGGAAGAGCTTGAGAAGCTCGGTGTGAAGTTGGACTTGGATCTGCAGAACGATATTATTCTGCAATCCTTGACTGATGCATATGGGCAATTCATCATGAATTACCACATGCATAAACTTCAAAATTCCTTGGCCGAGTTGATGAATATGCTGGTTACCGCTGAGCTTTCTATGAAAGGTTCTAAAGGCTCAGTTCTTGCTATGGAACGGACTTCTTCCAAAAGAAAGTCTTATGGAAAGAAAAAGAAGTCTGTGAAAAAGCAAAAGGTGGAAGGATCAAAGAAGAAGAAGGCAGAACCGAAGAAGAAGGTCGATGGCAAAGGAAAGTGTTTCCATTGCAACAGCGACGGCCATTGGAAGCGGAACTGCCCTACTTACCTGGCCACCCTGAAGAACAAGAAGGAAGGTCCTTCTGGAGGTATGCTCGTTATTGAGTCTAACCTTACGGTTTCTTCTGCATCCAGTTGGGTGCTTGACTCTGGTTCTAGTGCTCATCTGTGCACTTCTATGCAGGGTCTTGAGGATAGCAGGAGGCTGAGGGATGGAGACATGATCCTACGCATCGGTAATGGAGCAAGAGTTGCTGCAGTAGCCGTGGGAACATACCCTCTTGCGATTACCATCTGGTTTAGACTTAGTTTTAAAAGACTGTTATTATGTGCCTGCAGCTAGCAGGAATTTGATTTCTGTTTCATGCTTAGCACAAGAAGGTTATGTGATCACCTTCTTTAAGGACCATTGTAACATTCTTTATGAAAGAAATAAAATTGCAAATGGTTTCCTTGTTAATGGTCTTTATCAGTTGCATATTGATGTACCTGTTTTAACTATCGAGCAAAACGTGAATGCCAAACGACCTAGGGATAGTCCAAACGACAGATATCTATGGCACCTGAGATTAGGTCATATAGCAGAAGATAGGATTAACAAATTGGAGAAAAATGGGCTATTGAGTCCATTGACTTTTGAGTCATATCCAACTTGTGAATCTTGTCTTCAAGGCAAAATGACTAAACTCCCTTTTGTTGGACATGGGGAGAGGGCCACAGATCTCCTTGCCCTAGTACATACTGATGTGTGCGGCCCATTTCGATGTGCCGGCTAGAGGCAATTTTGTCTACTTCATTACCTTTACCGATGATCTGTCTAGGTATGGGTATGTGTATCTTATGAGACACAAGTCTGAAGCCTTTTGAAAAGTTCAAAGAATTCAGACATGAAGTAGAAAAACAAACTGGAAAACCCATTAAGGTTCTTCGATCAGATCGAGGAGGTGAATACCTTAGCCGGGAATTCCTAGACTATCTTAAGGAAAATGGCATAGTCTCTCAATGGACTCCACCAGGAACACCTCAACTCAACGGGGTTTCAGAACGGAGAAATCGGACTCTATTGGATATGGTTCGATCCATGATGAGCTTCACAGACCTCCCTGATTTTCTTTGGGGACATTCATTATTAACTTCAATCTATTTACTGAATAGGGTTCCCTCTAAAACCGTTCCTACCACACCGTATGAGATATGGCACGGTAAGAAACCAAGTCTGAGTCATCTCAGAATTTGGGGTTGTCCGGCTCATGTCAAAAGACAACAAGCGGACAAGTTAGAGTTTAGGTCCTTTAGAGCTCGATTCATAGGATATCCTAAAGAGTCATTAGGATACTATTTCTACATTCCAGAAGACCACAATGTGATTGTGAGTCGACATGCCATATTTCTTGAAAAATAGTTTATTCAAGATAGTGGCATTGGAAAGCAGATTAAGCTTGATGAGAAAGTCTCACAAGCAGAACGAGCTAAGGACCAAGTGGAACCAAATCAGGTTGAGCCAATAAGAACACTACCTCCTCCACCTCGTAGATCGGAAAGAGTTTCCCGTCCCCCTGAAAGATACTTAGGTATTATTTCAGAGGATGTAGAGGAAATGTTCCTCATAGGTAATGGTGCTCATGGTGATGATCCCAAAACCTACAACGAGGCGATATCAGATATCGACTCCGAGAAATGGCTTGAGGCAATGAAGTCAGAGATCGACTCGATGCACTCAAACCAAGTCTGGACCTTGGTAGATCCACCAGAAGGTATAGTACCTATTGGGTGTAAATGGATCTTCAAGAGAAAGATTGGTGCAGATGGGAATGTGGAGACATTCAAGGCTAGACTGGTGGCAAAAGGTTATAGTCAACGTGAAGGCATTGACTATCAGGATACCTTTTCCCCGGTAGCTATGCTAAAATCCATCCGCACATTGCTTGCCTGTTGCAGCCTATTTCGATTATGAAATATGGCAAATGGACGTGAAAACGGCATTCCTAAATGGATATCTTGAGGAAGATATCTATATGGAACAGCCGCTAGGTTTCACATCCAGTGATACTGATCACAAGGTTTGCAAGCTGCAAAGGTCCATATATGGACTTAAGCAAGCATCTCGGAGCTGGAACACTCGTTTCAATGATGTGATCAAAAAGTTTGGTTTCATCAAAAATGAAGAGGAACCATGTGTTTTCAAAAGGGTCAGTGGGAGCGCTGTTGTCTTCCTCGTATTGTACGTGGATGACATCCTCCTTATTGGGAATGATATTCCCATGTTGACATCAGTCAAGATGTGGTTGTCCAAGGAATTCTCCATGAAAGACCTAGGTGAAGCATCCTTTATTCTAGGAATTAAGGTCTATAGGGATAGACCGAATAGGATGCTAGGACTTTCACAGAAGATGTACATAGAGGAAGTACTAAAGAGGTTTAGTATGGAAAACTCTAAGAGGGGATTAATACCCTTCAGACATGGTATTCATCTTTCCAAGAAGATGTGCCCCAGCACACCTGAGGAAATAGAACGCATGAGCAAGATCCCTTATGCTTCTGCAATAGGGAGCCTCATGTATGCCATGCTATGTACACGACCTGATATAGCCCATGCTGTGAGTGTCACAAGCAGATATCAGTCAAATCCAGGTGAAGAACACTGGACTTCTGTGAAATGTATCCTTAAGTACTTGAGAAGAACTAAGGATATGATGTTGGTCTTTGGTAATGGAGAACTCCAAGTTCAAGGGATACACAGACTCGGACTTCATGTCCGATATAGATGATCGAAAGTCGACATCTGGAAGTCTGTTTGTGTGCAATGGTGGAGCTGTCAGCTGGAAGAGTTCCAAGCAAACTGTGATAGCAGATTCCACCATGGAAGCAGAATATATAGCTGCATCAGAGGCTGCAAAGGAAGCATTCTGGTACAAGAAGTTTGCTGCAGAAATTGGAGTAATGCCATCAGATGCCATTCCTCTTTACTGCGACAACAATGGCGCCATAGCCCTTGCTAAGGAGCCGAGGTCTCACCAGAAGTCCAAGCACATTGAGCGGCGATATCATCTCATCCGCGATTACCTTGAGAAAGGTTACGTTGAGGTCAAGAGAGTCAACTCCGCAGATAATGTGGCAGACCCACTTACAAAGCCGTTGGGCCAGCAGAAGATCGAAGCCCACCTTGAGAAGATGGGACTTAGACTTGTAGCCAATTGGCTTTAGGACAAGTGGGAGATTGTTAGATATATGTGCCCTAGAAGCCAGAATTGGCTGACACTTGTAATACACTTCTAGGGGCAAAATTATAATTTTGACTATAATTAATAAAATGGGTTATTTTCTATCACACCTGTGTATTTAGTGTCTGTGATACATCCTTTGAGTTAATGGTAATGATAATTCATATTTTCAAGAGTTGAAAATTTAAGACATGAATAATCATTATTAACTCATAAACAGCTCCCGACCATAGGATCATCACGAGGATGGTGATTGATCCGGAAGGTTGGTGTACGATCGCTTCTCTTTAGTAGATGAGTCTTGAGTCTACGGTGTGGAGACACCGGAGCGAGAGTACAGGTACTCGTTAGAGAACGAGGGCACTGAGCGTGACCACCTCGAGTAGTCATTAGGAAGTCTACCTTCTCGTCAATGACTGACTCGATGCTGCAGTAGTGTGTCTGGTTCTTTGACCTGAGATGCATCGGCAGTTCACCTTGAGGGTGTTATAGTTTGACTACACCATTACTCGGTCTCCTAGCCATATGGAACCCTGAGGTGTATGTTGGCTATAGCATGTTCATTGTAGGAACTGGATTGCATCAAGATGGGATCTATCTACCTCGGTGGTAGAGGAGGAGTAGCCCTATGATGATCATGAGAATCAAGTCCAGAAATCCATGGCCATGGTAGGTGAAATAATAGAAAGAGTTTCTATTTAGATTTTCACATTGGACTCGAATCGAATGATTACATCATATGACAGAGACTAGGGTTTGATGAGTTCACCTTAACCCTAATCTGATCGGGGCTCAAGATAGAAGAACTGAATTACATAGGTAGCTGCACCAAGAGGTTCGCATTCAGCTCTGATGGGTTGCCACCATATACTGCTAGGTGTCACTGGTGGATTTTGGGAGCAATTAGAATGATTTAGATGATCGATCATTCTAGCTGTTCGAATCAGAAGAGTTCTGATCCATCGAAAGGAGTTTCGATGATGTCTATGATAGAGATCATGACATATCCCATTACCATACAGAACTGAACCTAACTGGGTCACACAAACAAGGGTTTGAATCTGGTGATCATCAATTGAACTGATCTAGTTCAATTGATCTGAATGAGATTCAATTAGGTTCAAGGAAATCGTGCTAGCACTCGATTGAACCTAACGTTCTTCTTTTACTATCATAAATAAGTTGTCCTGACTGAGCCAAAGGAGTTTGTGCTCAATCAGAGGCCTTCATATGGTCTGACTGGAGGTTGTCCAAGTCAGAATAGGTTGTCTTATTTGTAAGACATTACCTGCCATTTTTGGTCACCTGCCATTTCTTGTTCTTTGACTTTGGTCAAAAGTCTACCTTTGACTGGTCAAAATGTTGACCATTGACACCCTTTGACTTTTGACCACATGTCATGCACCTATTGGAGAGCTGGTGGGGGCCTGTCCCCCTGCCAGAACCTGGCAAGGAGAAGGGCGCACGCCAAGGGTGGCGTGAGCCCAAGTAGGAGGCGCCTAGGAGTCCTTGTTGGACAAGGACTCCACCTCCCTTTTGGATTCCAATCAGAGTTCTACTAAGAATCCAGTTTGACTGGTCTTAGGCGCCCTCTAAGGAGGAATCCAGGGGTCTCTATTCCAACCAATCAGATTTAGATCTGATTTCACAAAGGGTTGTGATTGGTTGAGAGGAAGAGGAGTTGGATCACAAGAGGTCTATAAATAAGACCCTGCGCCCAACCCTAATCCTAAGTGAATTGCAATTAGAGATTTCCCACGCCCCAAGGCTGCCTCTCCCCTCCTTCTCCATGCCATAGTCTCTTCTCCCCTTGCTCTCCACGTCCAAAAGTGTTTTGGACTTAGGTTGGTGCGATTCAGATCAAGGAAAGGCGATCAAAAGCAAGAAGGCTGCGCTGCTGCAAAAGGACGACTGCAGATCTTCAAAAGAGTTTTGAAGATCCTCCAGATCAGATCCAGATCTGATTTTTGGAGGTGTGATAGAGAAGAAGAGGATCTCCAGATCTAACCTGAGTGGATACTGGTAGAGGCCAGGCGCTTGCGTGGCTAAGATCCAGAACCTTCCGCTGCAATCAGGATCATCTACAGGGTAATAGGATTACCCAAATCAGGTAAATTGAATTTGATTTAATTTATCTTATTTTATTTTATTTATTAAAATAATAAGAATCAAATCTGAAACATATCAAGATCTGATTGAGATCAAGAGAAAATTTTTGAAATATATCTCTTGATCTAATCAGATCTGGACGAACCTGGATCGAAAAATCAGGATTTTCCTTCAATATGTTCAAAATATATATTTGAACTCTGAAATGATAGCCAGACGGGCTTTATAAGTCTTTACCTTTCCATCTGTGCTACTCTGATCCTTTTGAAAATCCATTCATACCCAATGTATTTTATCCCTTCAGGTGAATCAACTAGTGTCCACACACTATTGATTTCCATAAACTTCAATTTAAATTTGATGGTTCCAAACCACTTCTTAGAGTCTGACCACTACATTACATCCCTATATGTGATCGGATCCTTGTTGTTTTGATCAAGCTTAATAGGATCGTCGTTCCAGATCAAGATACTGAAGTATCTATCCGGCTAACATGGTACTCTATCGGATCTCCTTAAAGGTGCTACTTTAATGGGCTTCGTGTTTGATTTGATCAAATCTAGTTCTATAGTCTTATTAGATAGTGTTGGTTTATTTCTACCAGTCAAACTTCTCTAAGTTCAACTTGATCGGCATTAGTTCCTTCTTTAAGGAACTCCTTTCCAAAAGAAATGCCCTATTATTAATAAACATCTTATGTTCTTCAGCTTGGTAGAATTAATCATCCTTAAATATCTATTGGACTAGGATCCAAGTTTATTCGTGTGCAAACCTATGACATAGACCGATCAACCCTAATTCCAAAGGTGAGAGAGTCTAGGTCTATGCTTGATCCATATCTCATATAAAGTCTTTACAACTTATTTACTTGGTATATTTTTAGAGTAAAACTAGTAGTCACAAGAGTACAACTCTGAAATAGGCAGACTAGTGAACCCTATCATGGATTGAACCATGTCTAACAAAATTTAATTTCTCCTTTTAGATGCACTATGTTCCAGAAAGGAATCCACTGACAGAAAATTCTATTCTCTCCTACATATGTCACAAACTTACTAGATAAGTATTTGCTTCCTTGATCTGATTGAAGAGTTCTAATATCTTTTCTAGTTTGTTTTTCTATTTCATTATTGAATCATTTGAATATTTCAAATGATTCAGGCTAGACTCACTCATGCCCAGATAGGTCGTCTGATATCTTCTCTGTCACTTAAGCTCATAGGTCTATATACATTACTATATATGAGACTTAGAACTTTATCGGCTCCTTCACCTTTTCTAGTAAAAGATGACATTATCATCTTTCCAAGAAATCTAGATTCACAGGTTATCAATGATTCACATGTTATAAATTATTCCAGGACCTATGAAAATTTTTGTACCCTCTACCAACTCTGAGGAAGCAAGTTAGAGATGATAGCAAGAAAGATAAAGATCAGATGATAAGAAGATGAGACGACGGTAAAGTGAGAGAGAGAAAGCTAGGGTTTTAGGGAGAAAAGAGATTCAATTCATTTTCTTCTCATCTGTAATCTACATATACAAGTATATATATATAGACATCCTGAGTCAACATGACTCAGTCCAAAAAATACTCCTCGATTAACCCATACATAAAAATACTCACCCAAGCCCATGTAAACCCATGTCTTACATGCTCTCATCCCCTGGACTAAAGACCTAGCCTAATACATGAATTAGCCACCTTAAGACCTTTTATACCATGTCTTAAGATTCCTTGGATTAGACCCAATCTAAGATCAAACAGAAAACCTGTCTAGATCTATTTGCCACCATCGAGCTGGCTCGATCAGAAGCCGAGCCGGCTTGACTGCATTTCTCTGAACCATGTCTTCTGTCTGCCTAAGATAGCCGGCTTGGATACGGGCCAAGCTGGCTCGATCTCAGATCGAGCCGACTCGACTGCGTATTCAAGCTAGCTCGACTGTGTGCTAGTCTCTTTATCTTTGCTGATACATCTTCGACCAATCCTAGCCTTTAAGAGCTATCATCTTGACTCCTTCATGATCTTCTAAGACTTGAGAGCACCACACTTGCCCTTTCAATCTCTACCTTAGTGCCCCAAGGCTTGAGGCAAGTCTATCCTGTCCATCAGATACATCGATTTCATACATTTACGAAAGCTATCCCGAGGAAGAACTTTGTTAGTGCATCCACTGGATTCTCCTTGGTGTGGACTTTCACCAGCTTTACTTCACCTTCTTCTACAAGCTCCTGATCCGGTGGTACCTGATGTCAATGTATTTCATCCTTGCATGGTAAACAGATTTCTGAGTAAGTAATAGTGCACTCTGGCTATCGCAGTACATCCTGATAGCCTCTTTCATGAGATCCATCTCCAATGCCAATCCTTTCAACCATAGAGCCTCCTTTGCTGCCTCCATAACACCTATGTATTCTATCTCAGTTGTAGATAAGGCTGTGATGGGTTGCAAGCATGATTTCCACGAGACTAAACCTCCAAATAGGCTAGCATAAAGCTTATTGTTGACCATCGAGTGTCAATGTCTCCACCGAAATCTACATCCACAAACCCATTTATCTTCCCTCGAGCTTCCTTGGACACGTCAAAGAGTTCCTCAACTCCATCTTGCTGTCCATAGTAGATGCCAACTCCAACAATACCTATCAAGTACCTGAAGATCCACTTCAGTGCTCACCAGTGCTCCTTATTAGGCTGTGCCATGAACCTACTGATCTGACTCACTGCATGGACGATATCTGATATACAACACACCATGGCATACATTAAGCTTTCTATACCAGAGGCATATGGTGTTCTCTCCATCTCCTAAGCCTCCACCTCAATCTGTGGTGATATCATCTTTGAGAGTCTGAAGTATCCTACAAGTGGTAGCTCCATCAATTTTGCTTCCTTCATCCCAAACCTCTCCAAGACCTTTCTGATGTATCCTCCCTGAGATAAATGCATCATCCTCTTGGCTTGATCTCTAAATATTTTCATGCCTAAGATCTTCCTTGTAGGCCTCAAATCCTTCATCTCAAACTCTCGAGATAAGACTATCTTTAGTTCCTGCACAACCTTTCTACTCTTGCATGCTATAAGCATGTCATCCACATACAAGAGTAGAAATATCCTAGACTCATCCTCCAAAGATTTAACATACATATAAGAGTCATACTCAAACCTGAAAAGTCCAATGCTCCTTATATATGAGTCAAATTGCTTGTACCATTATCTTGGTGATTGCTTCAGCCCGTACAATAATTTCTACAGCAAGTAGACCTTTCCTTCAGCTCTTATCTCTTGGAACCCTAGTGGCTGCTCCATATAAATGCTCTCCTCCAAATGCCCATGAAGGAATGTCGTCTTGACATCCATCTGCTCGAGCTTCAAATCTTGAGCTGCCATAATGCTTAACAACATTTTGATGGAAGTATGCCTGACGATAGGAGAAAATACTTTGTTGAAATTGATGTCTTCTAGGAGTATCTCTTGGCCACTAACCATGCCTTATACCTGACACCTCCCTACGCTGAAGGCCCCTCTTTATGTTGGTAAACCCACTTGCGATCAATGAATTTCTTTCCTCATGGTAACTGCACCAAATGCCATGTCTCATTCTTATGGAGAGCCTAAATCTCATCGGAGATTGCTTGGACCTACCTCTCTCTATCTTGGCTATCCATAAGCTTCTTGTAGGTCTATGGATCCCCGTTTGCTATCATCAGGGCATATGATAGTTTATCTTCGAAGACATATTGTTTTGGTTTCCTAATGATCCTTTTGGGCATATGCAGCGCAATCCCGATATCCATCCTAGGTCCAGCTTGCTCCTGCTGGGCCTCCTAGCTTCCATTACCTATCCGAGCTCTCTCCACTTGTGGAGACACCTCCGGTGAGTGCTCCACCTGAATATCAAGTTCTCTTGATGCACCTGCAAGTGAAAAATAGAGTAAGATGTTAACTATCCAGCGCTACCCTGCTGGACCTCCTACTGCATCTGCTACTCCTTCATGCCATCTTGCCTTTGGAGAACTAAATTTTCATCAAAGGTGACATCCCTACTAATGACAACCCTCTTCTCCAAGGGATCCCATAGCCGGTATCTCTTAACTCCAAATGGATATCCCAAGAACACCATCTTTTATGATCTAGCATCCAACTTGCTCTACTCACCAGCACCGATGTGCACAAAAGCCTAGCACCCAAAAATCCTTAGATGGATCAGCCCAATCTTCCTTCCAGACCATCTCTTCTTTGGAATACTATCATCTAACTTTGTATAAGATGACCGATTCACTAGATAATAAGCTGCATCTACTATATCAATCTATAATGCCTTCGAAAGCCCTGCCTATAGCCTCATGCACCATGCCTTATTCAAAAGAGTTCTGTTAATTCTTTCAGTCATCCATTTTGTTAAGAAGTTTCTTTTACTGAGAAGTGCCTTTTGATACCACATTTCTCATAAAAGCCTTGGAATTCTTTGCTGGTGTATTCTCCACTGTTGTCTGATTGTAGACACTTCAAGTTTTGACTTGTCTTCTTCTCCACCTCAGCTTTTCATACCTTGAACCTGATGAAGACTTTTGATTTCTCCTTCATGAAGTAGATCCATACCTTTCTTGAGAAATTATCTATAAAGGTTAAGAAGTATCTCGCTCCATTTCTGATCAAAAATAGAGTCGCCCCCACACATTAGTGTGAACTAGTTCTAATGGGACTGCACTGTGGGCTAAACTGATGGCAAACTATACTCTTCTCTATTTACCCATTTGGCATGTCTCATATACCTCTGTAACACCTCCATCTAGATCTAAAGTCAGACCATGTTTGCTCAGCTTCTTCATCCCACGATTATCCATGTGGCCTAGGTTGTAGTGCCATAACCAATAAGCCTCCTGCTGATCCTGCGCTGCTGCCACTGCATCAGATTCTCTGGTCACCATAGATCCAACCAACTTATAGAGATTGTTATCCATCCTCCTGCCCCTCATCACCACCATAGCACCTTTGGAGATATTGAGAACTCCACTCCTAGCATGACCGCTGAAGCTACAACCGCTCCGCTCCAGATAGCCTAGTGACACAAGATTTTTCTTCAAATCTGGGATGTGCTTCATATTTATGAGAGTCCGCACCATCCCATCAAACATCCTCACCTGGATGCTTCCAATACCAGCGACTCTATATGGATGATCATCTTCAAGTGTCATACTCCCCTCATCAATCTTGATGTATGAGACAAACCAAAATCAGTTTGGGGTGTAGTGATGCAAATAGGCTAAAACCAGGATCCATATATCTATGTATCTTTTGTGACTATCTGATACAACCAAGAGGTCATCCTCCACCCACTATCAGCCACTGTACTCAGTGCATCAGATCCACTCATTTCTTCCTTCTTGTTCTTTTATTATCGACAATCATGCCTGAAGTGCCCGATCTTGTTACACTTGTAGCATCTGGCTTCCTTCCTGTTCTTGCTCTTCCAGAACTTTGATCATCCCCTTGACTTATCTCTCTCCTTTGATCTTCCATGTCTCTCTCCCACGGTCAAGCCCTGCTAGGGAACACCTTTCTTGGTCAACTTCTCCTGTTGTTTGTTAGTTTGCAATACCGAGACCATGTCTTCATACTCTAGGATTTTCTTATCATAAAGCAGCATCGTCACCAATGGATCATAGGACGAGGGCAACGAGCATAATAAAAGCAATGATTTATCTTCTTCCTCCATCTTCACTCCAATATTCAGCAACTCGTTGCACATCTGATCGAATTTCTGGATGTGTCCCAAGACATCTCCACCTTCTTGCATCTAAAGACCGTACAGTCTCTTCTTCAACATCAACTTATTGCACATATTCTTATCCATATACATGGTTTGCAACTTTGACCACAAGCCTCTTGGGGTCCTCTCCTCTAAAACTGAATAGAGTGCCACATCCGATAAGCATCCTTTGATCATAGAGCAGGCCTTCTTTTCTAGAGACATCCACTGGCGATCTGACATTCCTTCAAGCTTCTCTTCCAATGCTTGATCTAATTCAGTTTGAATCAGAAGATCTTCCACATAAACTTTCCATATGAAAAAGTTTTTTTTTCCATCGAACTTCTCAAAATCAATCTTCATGTTGCTTCCCATGGCTGGATCTAATCCAAAAGAAATGCAACATAGATCCATGAAATTTGAGAAATACCTTGATAGGATCTTGTTGAATTCACAGCATGTGAAGATCTTCAATTTTTAGGGATCTTCTCCTCCTTTCACACAACCTAGCTCTAATACCACTTATTATGAATTATTCTAGAATCTATGGAAACCCTTGTACCTTCTACCAATTCTGAGGAAGCAAGTTGGAGATGATAGCAAGAAAGATAAAGATCAGATGATAAGAAGATGAGATGGCGGCATAGTGAAAAAGAGAGAAAGCTAGGGTTTCAAAGAAAAAAGGGATTCAATTCATTCTCTTCTCATCCATAATCTACATATACAAGTATATATATAGATACCCTGAGTCAACATGACTTAGCCCTAAAAAACTTTTCTTGGCTAACCCATACATGAAAATACTCACTTAAGCCCATGTAAACCTATGTCTTGCATGCTCTCATCTCTGGACTAAAGATCTAGCCTAATACATGAATTAGCCATCTTAAGACCTCTCATACCAAGCCTTAAAATCTTTTAGATTAGATTCAATCTAAGACCAAATAGAAAACCCATCCAGATCTATTTTCCACTATCAAGCTTGCTCGGTTAGAAGTCAAGCGGGCTCGACTGCATCTTTCTAAACTATGTCTTCTGTCTGCCTGAGCCAGCCAGCTCAGATATGGGCCGAGCTGGCTCAACTGTGTATCTGAGCCAGCCCAACTATATGCCAGTCTCTTTATCTTTGTTGATACATCTTCGACCAATCCTAGCCTTCAGGAGCCACCATCTTGACTCCTTCATGGTCTCCTAAGATTTGAGAGCACCACGCTTGCCCTTTCATCACAATTATTGATGTCAAGATTTTCCACTCAAGCTAACATGTTTATCCTGTTCTTGTCAAGATGACTAAACCTATAATGCCAAAGATAGACATCCATGACATAATCTAACTTGGATGTTTATTAGATGTGTACATTATACTTAATAGACTGTATAAATATTAAATATCATTTTTTTATTATCCATGTATTATTATAATATTATTTATAATAATATCATAATAATCTTTTTTATTGATAAATGATGATCATCTCTGACCAAAAGATTAATAGAGATCATATTTATCATAAATGTGTTGAAAAATATGTCCCAAAGCCAATCATCAGTCGGTTGATAGTTGAACTACTTTATATTTATAATTAACTCATTAATAAATAAAATATATTTTTGATATTTTTCATCATAAGTATTCATCTGCTAATGAACTTCATTATTATGATGAAGTCCTTAGGACTATTTAGCTTCGATAAAGAGAGAATTTATTAATTAGTTCTTAAATTTATTCATGACTAAATGATAGGCTATTAATAAGGACGACAGCATCTATCGAGCATAGATCGCTGTATGCCATATAGGTTGGTTGACCTCTTAACCAAGAAGTGTGGAGATACTAGTATGGCATATAGATGAGATATATAGGTACATCGTCATTGAACATGACCAACTCCAGAGCATTCTGCTATCAAGAATGTCTCTAATGGAATATAGGTATAAATGTCCTTTTGAGCTGAGATCATCTCAATGACTTGCAAGCAACTCACTGTGCTTTGGTACTGGACTAACTGAATTTCTAATTCAGTAACGAAAGGCTTCTGATTATAGTCAAGTACTTGTAAAGTCAGAGTGTGATCAAGATGGGATTGACCACTCCAAGAGTTGGAGAAGAATGTATCACTGTATTTCAATATAGCAAAACTTTGGCCAAGATAATCCATCAGATGGATTTGATATTTTAAAATATAATATGGACAATCTGATCAGAGTTGATAGTTAAACTCTGAGGTGTCCTATAAGCATTTTGGTCAAGAGGATGAATTATATGAAAACTATGTCCGCATGGATTCTAAGGATATTGTTTTACATATTCGACCAATCCAACTGTCAGGTATCATTGCTAGATGGTCACTTTGATTGATACAAGAATCTATTTCTATGCTATCAACTTAGGTTTAGACCTATGTGGTTACACATATTAGAGCTCATGATCTAATTGGATGGTTGATCAATGATTAAGAATTATTCTAGGATTAAACAATCAATACGATTAGTGTTTAACCTAGTGCAAGTATTGCTGGAGGATCGATTAGCAATTAGATTACTAATTGGCTTAATTTGATTAAGCCAGAGGGCTAAAATTAAGTTTAATTAAATATAATTTAATTAAATTTAGTTTGAGCTTGATTGGATCAAGTTCAATTGGCTTATTAGATAAGCCAAGTGTAAGGAAGAATAATAAGTCCTAGTCTAACTAGGACTCGAGTCAACCCAATTTTCTAATTTAGTTAGAAAATTAAATTAAAATTAAATTTAATTTAATCTAATTTAATTAAGTTCTTGAATTTGTTAAGGCCTAATTTAATTAGGTTGGTTTACTCTTTATTTTATTTGGTTAAAAGACCTTGTTTGACCAAGTCAAAATAGGAGTCCTAATGCGTGCGCCATCTAATCCTCATGCCCCACCCTCTTTTGTTTTTTATTTTTATGTGAAGATTCTCCATGCCAAGGCCTTCTCATGCCCCCCTCCTCTCCTTTATTTCTCATTAGGAAGTTGGGTAATGGTCTAAGTCAAAGTTGGAGTTTGTTTTGATTTGAAATCTTATGAGATAGTATTTTGAAACAATCAAAACTCTTCCCATAAGTGTGCCGACCCATCCTTCCTTATTTTCTTTGATTTTCATGATAAAAGAGGACTTTTTTGTACACCCCCTTTGCTGGTCCATAATAGAAGAAAAGGTGGGGGTGGGTCCATGATAGAAGAAAAGGTGGGGGCGCCCAAGAGTTGGGCGCCCCAACAACTTGCCATTTAATGTCTTTCCTAGTCTAAGAATTTGACCAAATTTAGACTTTGCATATCTCATTATTTTAAGAGAATTTTTGGCTGAAATTTTTGATGAAAATAGAACTTTGAGAGATGTTTGGGGTGTGCAAAAATCAGAGGAAGAGGGTCCTTGGACGTGGGGGTTCCATAGGAACCAAACTAGGTATCTAGGTGAGAAAAAAGAGAAGAAAAAGAGGGGTCTTCTAAGACTATTTTATTCTTCATCTCTCCTCCTTCTTTTGAGTTTTTTTTAAGAGAGTCTCAGATTAAAAAATCCTCCTCTTCTTTTTCATATTTTAGAGAGTCTATGTTTTAAAGAAGGAAGCATCAGATCAACCGTCGAAGAAGGATCAGCATGGTACTAGCATGCTGTGCTGATTTCTTACATCAAACATCAGATCAGAGTTCATAGACTTGTGTAGATGACTCCTAGAGGTCGGACACGTGTGCAGCTCATGACTTCATCCTCAAGCTCGAATCAGCAAGTTAGAACATCTAACTGGCAAAGGCAATAGATCTGATCTATTGATTTCATACCTGCATTAGATGTAGTGTAGATCTAGGTTGATGTGATCAACCTTTCCTTCTCCTTTATATTTTTAATTTCTAATTTAATATCATACCTTGATCATATAATATATCTAAGATCTAGGTATTTATATATTTATTTAAATAAATATTTAATTTATTTAAATTACTGTCTGATCTTAAAAAAGTTTCAAGATCTATCTGTGAAATCTTAGATCTGTTTCTTTCAAAATGATGGATAATAGTGATAACCACTCAAAATGACATCTTTTGAAAATAAGCTTGATAATTTCTAAAGTTAGGATTGGATCAAGACTTCCATCCCAAATGTTTAGGTATTTTTTACCATTTTCAAACATTTCACTGACCTTAGTTCTTGCAATAAATTGCATAGGACAATCAATATCCAATACTCAGATAGTAGAATTTTAAACAAAAAAAATTTAAGATGTTATCACATAATATCTTTGATGAGTAACTCTTGCTCCTTTCTCTTGTTCAGCTAGTTATGGTCAAGAAAAGCAAGATAATTCTTTTTTCTATGACCCTACTTCTAACATTAAAGGCATCATGCCTGATTTGGATCAATATTGGACTAATTATTTTGACTGGGCTTAGAAGCCCCAATACAAACCAATTCGTACTGCTGAACCAAATTCAACTTTTGATACTAATTTTCAAAGTTGGATCCTATAAGTTATCACTGTTTAACAGTGATTGAAGCAATTAGGGTTTAGCCTTAATTTGAGAAAAGAGAACAATGACCTAATATATATGAATTATTTTAAGCCTAGAGACTTGGACTTTAGTCTAAAGGTTCTTTCACTATTTTATTCAAATTGGTAGTCTCTACCTCTAATTCAGTAAATTACTTTAATTATCTAGTGAGTACTAGAATCTACGTGGACTGCACATAAGCTCAATTTTGGTCGGCCAACCCATGTGCACTATGGGTAGGTTCATTAGCCAATTATTTCTCCAAACAAATTCTAATAATTTAATTTTGCCTCAGAAACCTAATTAGTAGGCTTCAGCCTCCACCATAAGATCCGGTTAGGTCCAACCATTAACATGATCATACTTGGTGCATCTAACCAACGAATGATTAAGCCTAACTTCGGTCAGCCAACCTAACCACCATTAGAGAGACACTTCTAAGTTATCATATTATGAATGATAATTTTATTAGTCAATAAGAACCAGGCCTTTGGGCCTTCAATGATTATTAAGTTAATGGACCCATTATCATCCAACTTAATGGGAGGCTATGATTCAGTTATCTTTATAACTTTATCATTTTAAGGACCTAATAATTTTAAAGAATTTAAATTATTAGTAATTTAAAGATAAAAAGGATATGGACTAATTTTCTCCCACTAACTTCATCAAGTCAAGTCCTTCCACTGACTTCTTAAGTCTTTAATAAAGACTAGGATCAATATCGATCCATAGGCACCTAGATCAATCTCACTAAATAAAATCACTCTCACTGATTTTCTATGTGACATGGGTTAGCACAAATTAATGAGCAACCTAATCAAGACTTGATTAACCACATTGGCCAGGTAAGTGAAATCGATGGGAGGCTTGAAGGAGAAATTCTGATTTCCCAGATCAGGTTCGTTCAGATCTGATCGGATCGAGAGAGATATTTCAAAAATTTCTTTCATGTATCCATATCAGATCTAAAATATTTTAGATCTAATTTTATAGATCTAATAAATAAAAAAAATTAAATCTAATTTAATTATACCTTGATGTGGGTAATCCGATTACCCTTTGATGATCTTGCTGATTGCCTGAGGTTCTGGATCTAGCCACGCAAGCGCCTGGCCTCTATCGGTATCCACTCAGACTGGATCTGAAGATCTTCTCCTTTTTTATCACTTCTCTAAAAAATAGATCTAGATCTGATTTGGAGGATATTCAAAACTTCTTCTGAAGATCAGCAGTCGTCTCTACAGTAGTGCTGCCTTCTTCCTTCCTCATCAACTTTTTCTTCCCTGGATCACACCAAACTGAAGCCCAACTTCCCTTGGGCATGGAGAGGAGAGAGAGGATTAGAAGATGGCATGGAGGAGAGAGAGGGGCAGCCTTGGGGCATGGGCTAAGAGAAACTCTATGAAAGTTGGGTGCAGATAGGGTTTATTTATAGACCCTGCTGCGCCATGCAGTGCCACATCATCCCGGCCAATCGCATTGCTTCATGCAATCAGATCTAAATCTGATTGATGGGATGACATCACTTATTTCAATCAGATGAGAGCCCCATAAATTCATCCTTAGATGGTGCCTAAGACTGATCAAAGTCTATAGGTAAGAGTCACCTAAGTAGAATCCAAGAAGCAACCTGGAGTCCCATCCGTATGGGACTCCAGGCATCCCTATCCATGGGCGCACGCCATCCTAGGCATGCACCCCCTCCTTTCCAAATTTTAGTAAGGAGACAAGCCCCTATCCGCTCTCCAATAAGTGCATGACACATGGGCAGATGTCCAAGGGTCAAAGGTCAACGTTTGACCAAAGTCAAAGGACAAGAATTAGCAGGTGATGAAAAGTGATAGGTGTTGTCTTTAATTTATCTCATAAATTAAGATAATCCTTTTTTGACCTAGATAAGCTTCAGTCAAACCAAGTAAAGGTACCTAGGTGAGCGCAAACTCATTTGGCTCAGTCGAGACAACTTTTAATGATAGTAAAAGGAGAATGTTAGGTTCAATCGTGTGCTAACATGATTTCTTTGAACCTAATTGAATCTAATTCAAATCAATTGAACTGGGTTAGTCTAATTGATGATATCCAGATCCAAACCCTTATTTGTGTGATCCAATTAGGTTCAGTTCTATATGATAATGGGATATGTCATGATCTCCATCATCGACATCATCGAAACTTCTTTCGATGAATCAGAACTCTTCTGATTTAGACAACTAGAATGATCGATCATCTAAATCATTCTAATTTCTTTCAAAATCCACCAGTGACACCTAGCAGTATATGGTGGCAACCCATCAAAACTAAAAATGAACCTCTCGGTGCAGCGATTTGTACGATTAAGTTCTTCTATCTTGAGCTCCGATCAGATTAGGGTTAAGGTGAACTCATCAAACCCTAATTTCTATCATATGATTTAATCATTCAATTCAAGTCCGATGTGAAAACCTTAATAGAAACTCTTTCTATTATTTCACTCTCTGCCATGGCCGTGGGCTTTATGGACTTGATTCTCATGATCGTCATAGGGCCGCTCCTCTTCTACCGAGGTAGATAGATTTTCTCTTGGTGCAATCCAATTCCTACAATGAACATGCTATAGCCAACATACACCTCAGGATTTCGAATGGCTAGAAGATCGAGTCATGGTGTAGTCAAACTATAACACCCTCAAGGTGAACTATTGATGCACCTCAGGTCAAAGAACCAGATACACCACTATAGCTTTAAGTCAGTCATTGACGAGAAGGTAGGCTTCCTTATGACCACTCGAGGTGGTCACGCTCAGTGCCCTCATTCTCTAACGAGTACCTATACTTTCGCTCTGGTGTCTCTACATCGTAGACTCAAGACTCATCTCCTAAAGTGTTTATACACTAACCTTCCAGATCCATCACCATCCTCATGACGATCCTATGGTCTGGAGCATTTTATGAGTTAATAAATGATAATTAATGTCTTAAATTTTTAACTCTTGAAAATATGAATTATCATTATCATTAACTCAAGGGATGTATCATAGACACTAAATACATATATGATAGAAAATAACCTATTTTATTATTTATAGTCAAAATTATAATTTTGCCCCTAGAAGTGTATTACAAGTGTTAGCCAATTCTGGCTTTTAGGGCACACATATTTAACAAACTCCCACTTGTCCTAAAGCCAATTGGCTATAAATCTAAGTCCCATCTTCTCAAGGTGGGCTTCGATCTTCTGTTGGTCCAACGGCTTTGTAAGTTGATCCGCCGCATTGTCTGCGGAGTCAACTCTCTTGACCTTGACGTAACCCTTCTCGGGGTAATCGCGGATGAGGTGGTATCGTCGCTTGATGTGCTTAGATTTTTGGTAAAACCTTGGCTCCTTAGCAAGGGCTATGGCACCATTATTGTCGCAGTATAGAGGAATGGCATCTGATGGCATCACTCCAATCTCTATGGCAAACTTCTTATACCAGAATGCCTCCTTTGCAGCTTCTGACACAGCGATGTATTCTGCTTCCATGGTGGAATCTACTATCACTATCTACTTAGAACTTTTTCAACTGATAGCTCCACCATTGTACACAAACAGACTCCTAGATGTCGACTTTCGATCATCTACATCGGACATAAAATTCGAGTCTGTATACCCCTGGACTTGGAGTTCTCCATTACCAAAGACCAACAACATATCCTTAGTTCTTCTCAAGTACTTAAGGATACATTTCACAGAAGTCCAGTGTTCTTCACCTGGATTCGACTGATATCTGCTCGTGACACTCATAGCATGGGCTATATCAGGTCGTGTACATAACATGGCATACATGAGGCTCCCTATTGCTGAAGCATAAGGGATCTTGCTCATGCATTCTATTTCCTCAGGTGTGCTAGGGCACATCTTCTTGGAAAGATGAATGCCATGTCTGAAGGATACCAAACCCCTCTTAGAGTTTTCCATGCTAAACCTCTTTAGCACTTCCTCTATGTACATCTTTTTGTGAAAGTCCTAGCATCCTATTTGGTCTATCTCTATAGACCTTAATTCCTAGAATAAAGGATGCTTCTCCTAAGTCTTTCATGGAGAATTCTTTAGATAACCACATTTTAACTATGGTCAACATGATAATATCATTCCTAATAAGGAGGATGTCATCCATGTATAATACGAGGAAGACAACAATGCTCCCACTGATCTTTTTGAAGATACATGAATCCTCCTCGTTCTTGATGAAACCAAATAATTTGATCACATCATTAAAATGAGTATTCCAGCTCTGAGATGCTTGCTTAAGTCCATATATGGACCATTGCAGCTTGCATACCTTGTGATCATCATCACTGGATGTGAAACCTAGTGGCTATTCCATATAGATATCTTTCTTAAGATATCCATTTAAGAATGCCATTTTTACGTCTATTTGCCATATTTCATAATCGAAATAGGCTACAACAGCAAGCAATGTGCGAATGAATTTTAGCATAGCTACTGGTGAAAAGGTATCCTGATAGTCAATGCCTTTGCGTTGACTATAATCTTTTACCACTAATCTAGCTTTGAATGTCTCCACATTCTCATCTGCACCAATCTTTCACTTGTAGATCTATTTACATCCAATAGGTACTATACCTTCTGATGGATCTACCAAGGTCCAAACTTGGTTTGAGTGCATCGAGTCAATTTCTGACTTCATTGCCTCTAACCATTTCTCGAAGTCGATATCCGATATTGCCTTGTTATAGGTTTTGGGATCATCACCATGAACCCCATTACCTACGAGGAACATTTCCTCTACTTTCTCTAAAATAGTACCAAAGTACCTCTTAGGGGGATAGAAAATTCTTTTCGATCTATGAGGTGGAGGAGGTAGTGAATGGATTGGCTTAACCTGATTTGGTTTCATTTGGTCCTTAGCTCGTTGCTCTTGTGAGACTTTCTCATCAAGCTTGATTTGCTTTCCAATGCCACTATCTTGAATAAACTATTTTTCAAGAAAGTTGGCATGTCGACTCACAATCACATTGTGATCATCTGGAATGTAGAAATAATATCCTAATGACTCTTTAGGATATCCTATAAATCGAGCTCTGAAGGACCTAAAGTCTAACTTATCCGCTTGTTGTCTTTTGACATGAGCCGGACAATCTCAAATTCTGAGATGACTTAGACTTGATTTTTTACCATGCCATATCTCATATGGTGTGGTAGGAACGATTTTAGAAGAAATCCTATTTAGTAAGTATATTGCAGTTAACAAACAATATCCCTAAAGAAAATCAGGGAGGTTTGTGAAGCTCATCATGGATCGGACCATATCTAATAGGATCCGATTCCTTCATTCTGAAACCTCGTTGAGTTGAGGTGTTCCAGCTGGAGTCCATTGAGAGATTATGCCATTTTTCTTAAGATAGTCCAAGAATTCCTGACTAAGGTATTCACCTCCTCGATCAGATCGAAGAATCTTAATGGGTTTTCCAATTTGCTTTTCTACTTCATGTCTGAATTTTTTAAATTTTTCAAAAGCTTCAGACTTGTGTCTCATCAGATACACATACCCATACCTAGATAAGTCATCGGTAAAGGTTATGAAGTAGACAAAGTTGTCTCCAACCGGCACATCAAATGGGCTACACATATCAGTATGTACTAGGGCAAGAAGATCCATGGCCTTTTTCCCATGTCCTACAAAAGGAAGTTTAGTCATTTTGCCATGAAGATAAGATTCATAAATTGGATATGACTCGAAAGTCAATGGACTCAATAGCCCAATTTTCTCTAATTTGTTAACCCTATCTTCTACTATATGACCTAATCTTAGGTGCCATAGATGTCTATCATTTGGACTATCCCTAGGTCATTTTATGGTATTCACATTTTGCTCGATATTAAAAATAGATACATCAACATATAACTGATAAAGACCATTAATAAGAAAACTATTTGCAAATTTATTTCTTACATAAAGAATGTTATAATGGTCCTTAAGAAAATTAATTATATAGCCTTCTAATGCAAGGCAAGAAACAGAAATCAAATTCCTACTTGCTGCAAGCACATAATAACAGTCTTTTAACACTAAGTCTAAATTAGATGGTAATCAAAGAAGATATGTTTCCATGGCCACAATAGCAATTCTTGCTCCATTTTTGATGCGCAGGATCATCTTAGCATCCCTCAGCCTCCTGCTATCCTCAAGATCCTGCATAGAAGTGCACAAGTGAGCACTAGAACTAGAGTCAGGCATCCAACTGGATGCAGAAGAAATCATAAGGATAGACTCAATAACGAGCATACATCTAGAAGGACCTGCCTCCTTCTTCTTTAGGGTGGCCAAGTAAGTAGGGCAGCTCCGCTTCTAGTGGCTATCATTGTTGTATTGGAAATACTTTCCTTTGTCAATGGCCTTCTTCTTCAGCTTTGTCTTTTTCTTCTTTCTTCCTTCCACCTTCTGCTTTTTCACAGACTTCTTCTCCTTTTCAAAAGACTTTCTCTTGGAAGAAGTCCATTCCATAGCAAGTATTGAGTTTTAGAATCTTTCATAGAAAGCTCAGCGGTAACCAGCATGTTCATAAGTTCGACCAAGGAATTTTGAAGTTTATGCATATGGTAGTTCATGATGAACTGCCCATATGCATCAGTCAAGGATTTTAGAATTATATCATTCTGTAGATCCAAGTCCAACCTCACTCCGAGCTTCTCAAGCTCTTCCAAGTCCTTGATCATCATTAGACAATGATCTTGCACTGACTGCCCATCACGTATCTTAGCCTTGAAAAGTCGTTTAGTAACTTGATACTTGGCTATGCGACTTTGTTCACCAAACATCTCTTGTAGGTGAGCCAACATTTGGTGAGCAGTCCTGATATCTTCATGTTAGCACTGAAGTTCATCAGACATCAAGCCCAACATTTAATATTTGGCCTTGTTATCTTCATCTATCTTCTTATCCAGAGACGCTCTCTATTCAGCGGATGGACGAGCTGGTAAGGTGAGAGGGTCCTGGTCCAATACATGGGTTAACTTCTTGGAGCTCAAAATAATTTTGAAGTTTTAGAGCCAATCCTTGTAATTTGGTCCGATCAGTCTATGGGAGTCCAGGATTCGTGATAGTGGGTTGGATGCAGATATTTTTCTATAAAGAGTCAAAGTTTTTAGTTAGATATTGTATTTAAGACTTAACCAATTTGTTTAGAAATTTTATTTTTAAACAAATTAGCTCCCACTATTTTTTTGGATCCCTACACTTTCTCTGTAGAGATACGAAAATCTCTATGATTAATGATTTCTAGTGGGTGGTGCAGTCCCACCAACTGACTCATCACCTCATCTAACAGTTATTGATGATAGATTAGCCAATGAGTGAACAACTCTTGTTCAATGATTCTCCAATCATGGTGCACCCAAACTTGATCTCTAATTCATTAATCTCACTGTGCTCGGAATATTGATCCACTCCTTAGTTAAGTTAGACCCATCATTTGCATAGATTGGATTCCTAATTGAGTCTCTTATCATATCCGAAATATTAAGCCCAATCCATCCTCCAGCCCATAGCATCCAATGCCTAATAGATATGGTTGCATCTTCTTGGTGCAACTGAGCCACTATAACCAGCCGAGAATAATCAATCTCGAAAAGGGTCTGCACATCTACAATTGTGGAAGACCTTAGACTAAACTTTTCTTAGGAAGATTTGATTTAGGTCTCATTAAACTAGACTTGACATAGTCATAACCATTATGACTAACCTAGTGGCATGGGTTAGCATGAATTATTGACGACCTCAGATTAGAACTGAGCCAACAAGCATGGCCAATAAGTGAGACCGATGGAAGGGATATGCCATTAATTCGACAAGAATGCATTCGAGTCGAGTAGCTCCCAATTAAAAACCAGTCGGTCGTATCTGCCAGACTTACCATAGACACCAAATTATTGAGTCAGAACCAATCGAATTAGCCTACAATTCAGACCATAACCATTGAGCCTAATTAGGTCTTAGCTTGATCGATCACTCACGTGACTTGATCTTGATCCAGACTTAATCCTATTAGGCTGGTCAATTTAAGCACTATTGATCCCATCTAACCAACTCTTGATTTAGTTTGATCAACTGCTTAGACCTAATTGAGCTACCCAAGTCCGAACCCAAATTTATGAATATATTTTTGATCTAAAATTCTCAATTTTAGATCTAATTAATATTTTATAATCCTAATTCTTAATTAAGTTTAGAGTTCATAAATAAAATATGTAAATAAAATCCTAAGATTTCAGGATCTAGGATTTTGCAGAAAATAAGTTTCTAATTTTTGATTAAGGACGAATGTGTAGCACCCCTACACATCATAAGAACACCCCATCAAATGGGATGAGAGGGCATTTAAACTCTACTTTGTTCTTATGACCGGACGGCTAAGGAAAATGCCTTAATCAGAAATATAAATCTACAAAACTAGTTAGATCTACATCATATGTCTCATATATAAAATTTGATCTAACATAATACATATTTTGTATACATCTCATGTATCATGCATTCATATTTTTTAGATCTAAATTATCTCATAATTATCTTAGAGATCACATCAAAATAAATTCTAATCTAGACAATTATGTAGAACTATTCTACAACTAGTCTAGACATGCAATCATCATATCTCATATGATCTAAAAATTAAATAATTTTATTTTTTATTTTTTAGATCTTATTATAATATTTATAATCATCAAAAAATAGAAAATAAATAGATCTAAAATTATAATTTAATCAAAATAAATCATGATCATGCAAGACTACGTATAGAACTATTCTATTTTACAACTAGTCATGCATATTATAGAACTTAGATCTATATTATTTAATTTTAATTTTTTTAATTTTAGATCTAATCATATCTAATGTGACATCTAAAATCATATATTTATTAGATCAAAATAAATTAAAAATATATCTAAACAATTTTTATTGAACCTTGATCTGATACCAGTTGAAGGAGAAATCTTAATTTTTTGGATCAGGTTCGTTCAGATCTGATCAGATCGAGAGAGATATTTCAAAATTTTTTTTCATATATCTAGATCAGATCTAAAGTATTTTAGATCTAATTTTATATATCTAATAAATAAAAATAAAAAAAAAATTAAATCTGATTTAATTATACCTTGATGTGGGTAATCCGATTACCCTTTGATGATCCTGTTGATTGCCTGAGGTTCTGGATCTAGCCACGCCAGTGCCTAGCCTCTACGGAAATCCACTCAAGCTAGATCTGGAGATCTTCTCCTTCTTTATCACTTTTCCAAAAATTAAATCTAAATCTGATTTGGAGGATCTTCAAAACTTCTTCTGAAGATCAGCAGTTGTCTCTGCAGCAGTGCTGCCTTCTTCCTTTCTCATCAGCTTTTTTTTGCCTGGATCGCACCAAACTAATGCCCAACTTTTCTTGGGCATGGAGAGGAGAGAGAGGATTAGAAGATGGCATGGAGGAGGGAGAGGGGTAGGCTTGGGACATAGGCTAAGAGAAACTCTATGAAAGTTGGGCGTAGATAGGGTTTATTTATAGACCCTGCTGCACCATGCAGTGCCACATCATCCTGGCTAATTACGTTGCTTCATGCAATCAGATCTAAATCTGATTAATGGGATGATATCATCTATTCCAATCAGATGAGAGCCCCATAAATTCATCGATAGATGGCACTTGAGACTGGTCAAAGTCTATAGGTAAGGGTCACCTAAGTAGAATCCAAGAAGCAACCTGGAGTCCCAACCGTATGGGACTCCAGGCATCCCTATCCATGGGTGCACACCATCCTAGGAATGCACCCCCTCCTTTCCAAATTTCAGTAAGGGGACAAGCCCCTATCTGCTCTCCAATAAGTGCATGACACATGGGCAGATGTCCAAGGGTCAAAAGTCAATGTTTGACCAAAGTCAAAGGACAAGAATTAGCAGGTGATAGAAAATGGTAGGTGTTGTCTCTAATTTATCTCATAAATTATGACTATCCTTTTTTGACCTGGACAAGCTTCAGTCAGACTAGGTAAAGATATCTAGGTGAGCACAAACTCATTTGGTTCAGTCGAGACAACTTTTAATGATAGTAAAAGGAGAATGTTAGGTTCAATCGTGTGCTAGCATGATTTTCTTGAATCTAATTGAATCTAATTCAAATAAATTGAATTGGATTAGTCCTATTGATGATATCTAGATCCAAACTCTTGTTTGTGTGATCTAGTTAGATTTAATTCTGTATGATAATGGGATATGTCATGATCTCCATCATCAACATCATCGAAACTTCTTTCGATGGATCAGAACTCTTCTGATTCAGACAACTAGAATGATCGATCATCTAAATCATTCTAATTGCTCTCAAAATCCATCAGTGACACCTAGCAGTATATGGTGGCAACCCATCAAAACTAAAAATGAACCTCTCAGTGCAGCTACTTTTTTTATTAAGTTCTTCTATCTTGAGCCCCGATCAGATTAGGGTTAAGGTGAACTCGTCAAACCCTAATTTCTATCATATGATTTAATCATTCGATTCAAATCTGATGTGAAAACCTTAATAGAAACTCTTTTTATTATTTCACTCTCTACCATAACCATGGGCTTTATGGACTTGATTCTCATGATCATCATAGGGCCGCACCTCTTCTATCGAGGTAGATAGATTTCCTCTTGGTGCAATCCAATTCCTACAATGAATATGCTATAGCCAACATACACCTCAAGATTTCGAATGGCTAGGAAACTGAGTCATGGTGTAGTCAAACTATAACACCCTCAAGGTGAACTATCGATGCATCTTAGGTCAAAAAATCAGACACACCACTGCAGCTTCGAGTCTGTCATCGACGAGAAGGTAGGCTTTCTTATGATTACTCGAGGTGGTCATACTCAGTGCCCTCGTTCTCTAACGATTACCTATACTTTCGCTTCGGTATCTCTACACCATAGACTCAAGACTCATCTACTAAAATGATTGTACACTAACCTTCTGGATCCATCACCATTCTCATGACGATCCTACGATCAGGAGCATTTTATGAGTTAACAAATGATAATTCATGTCTTAAATTTTCAACTCTTGAAAATATGAATTATCATTACGATTAACTCAAGGGATATATCACAGATACTAAATACACATTTATGATAGAAAATAATCTATTTTATTATTTATAGTCAAAATTATAATTTTGCTCTTAGAAGTGTATTACAAGTGTCAGCCAATTCTGGCTTCTAGGGCACATATATCTAACAAGGGTCCGCCAACGCTTGCCTTAGACACCATAAAAAATAGTCAGGTGAGTGGGCTGCCAATTAAAAACCACCGATCTAAGAATGTCAGACTTATCTTAGATACCAATCGATTTATCAGTTTTAATTTGATCTGCCTAAAGACTCGAGCTCAACCACTGAGCCATAATTAGTATCCATTTATTAGATGTATGGATTTTGATCAACTACAACTATTAAATTGATCTATGGAAATGACCTAATTCTAATTAACTATTAATTAGATTTGATCAATTTTTTTAACTTAGTCTATATTTAATCTAACCCTAGTTTTAACCCAGTTTAAGGACCTGATCAAAGCTAACCTATTATCCTTTATTCCATGTTTCATGAAACTATCTTAGGATCTTCAAATCACAAACCTAGATTCTAAACAATCACTTAATTCTCAATTAAGTTCAAGCTTATGGATTTAGAATTATGGAACCTCAGAACTAATTTTTGATTTGATCGTTTAAAATATTTTTAAATTATAAATATTTTACATTGAATCATATTCAATATATGATTTTAGATTTGATTTATTTTAATATTTAGACCATGTCTTATAGTTTTGAATGTAGGATTTTGCAAAATGTAAGTTCTCAATTTAAATTCTACAAAACTAATATGTCATACATATACATTTTAGATTCAAAACAAAAAAAAGTACATATTAACATATGCAACAAGAGGATCTAGATCTAAATATAAAACATATCATATGGATCAGATCATAAATCATTTATATTTAAATTTAAAATATAAAAATAAATTATAAATTACTTTAGATCTCATTTAATATATTTATAATTTATTCAGGTTAGCACATACTAGTATAATCTCTCCACTATAAGGGATAAACCTTATGCAGGACAACCTTATAATCAGTATATCTAATCCGATATTATTTAGATCTAATCTAAATAATCTAAAATAGATCTAACATCTATTTATTTTAAATTTAAAATTAAAATAATAAATCATAAAATTATTTAGATCATATCCAACTTATTTATGATTCAAAATTATAAATCAGCACATACTAGGATAACCTCTCCACTATAAAGGATAAACCTTACAATAGGATAACCTTATAATCAGTATATACGATCTATAGAGTTTTATTTTTGAATTTATCTTAATACAAATATTATAATGTTATAATAGAACCTAGATGCTTTGATATCATTGATGGAAAATATGCAGGATTTCATGCTTGAATTTTAAAATATTTTTGAATTTAAACATAGAGGAAGATGTAGATTAAATAATTTAATCTATAAAAGCATGTAATCTAATTACAAAACCCTACATCTACAACCTATAACATATCATAATACATGCATAAATCTGAAAATAAATATTTTTGTATTGATCAGATCAATATCCTAGATTTAGAATAGTTCTAGATCTAGATCCTAGATCGCATCTAGATGAGAGAAGAGATCAAATCTCTTACCTTCGCATAGGTTAAGAACTCTGTGATTTATTTCTATTGTAGCCTTTGGAGCCGTACACGTGTTTGGCCTCTATAGAAAGTCTACATAAGATTGTAACATAAATCGAAAGTTTGTCAAACGAAGATCCACTTGAAGTGCTACCTTTTCGTGGATCCCTTCTGATGGTTAATCTAAAAATTATACTTCAAATCTCTTAGTACCTCTAAGAGATGAAAAATAAGAGAAGAAATAAGAAAAAATCCAACCCTTAGATCTTCAATAAAATAGAAAATAAAAGCTAAATAAAATTATCCTAAGAGAAGACACATCTTTTCTTTCAGCACATCAACCTTTGATGTCCTGAATGGATCTCCATGCCAGGACAAGCGAAGACAAGCGGAGGCCTTCACTTCTAGAATTTTTCCATATTTTAGGTCTCTTCCTCTCTAGTTTTTTCTTATAGAAAAAATCACACAAAATTGAGAAGAAAAAATTCTCAAAAGAACCCTAAGAGAAGACTATCTTCTCTTCTCTTTTTTCTCATCAGGACATGATCAAATCATATCCAAAAGAGACTATGATGCACCAACTCCTTGGAGAATCCATTCCCCATTCCCTCTCTCTATTTATCTTAGATTTTTATCACATAAAATATCACATAAAAAAAACAAAAGAGGGTTAGAAAAAATCTCTAAGTGAAAATAGTTTTTTCTCTTACCTTTCTTTCTTCAGGACATCAATAATTAATGACATAATAGACCCTTCATGCCCAGCAACCTTGAGCGTTGAACCTCCCACATACTTCTCTCCTCTCTCATTGATTTTCATGAATTTTTTTAGAATTTTTGATGCCTTAAATCCCTACAAAAGTGGCACCCCATCTTAGAATAGAAGACTAGGTCAAAATCCCTACATTTTAGGGATTTAAACAAGGAGTTTGGGGGGCGTCCAACTTTTGGATGCCTCCCCTATTATTTTCTATGTGGGTAACCAGATTTTAATGCCAAAAATCAAAAAAAAAATCACACAAAAAAAAAAGAGGTGGCATGGGAGAAATTTCAAAGGAAGGGAGGAAGAGTTTGGGATTCAAGGGACTCTTTCAAAAGGAAACAAACCCAAACCACTTTCCAAAATGGACCAATTCAGATTTGATTCAAATATTCTAGAATATGAAGCATCGAAAACTTCTCATTGGCATGGAAAAGATCATAAAAAAATCTAGAAATAAAGTGTGGGCATGCAGATTTTTGGCATAAGGAAAGTAGGAGTCCTAGTCCAACTAGGACTTTCCTATTTTGACTAGGTCAAAGCCATCTTAAACCCAATTTAAATCTCGTTTAAATTATATTTGAGTCACCCTAATTAATAGACAATTATAATCCAATTAGAATTCTAATTAAATTAAATTTAAATCATATTTAAATTTGGTTTAATTTTAATCAAATTAGAAATTACGTGCACTTAAGTCCTAGTCGAATAGGAACTTGTTCTTTATTGAAATTGGCTTATCTAATAAATCAATTAGACTTAATTTAATTAATTTTAAATTAATTTTAATTAAATATAATTTAATTACACTTGATCTCAGCCTGATTTCTTAATTAGATTAAGCCAATTAGCAATTCAATTGTTAATTGATCCTTCTGCAACACTTGCATTAGGTCAAACATCAATCACATTGAATGTTTGATCTTAGAATGATTCTCAATCATCGATTAACCATCTGATCTGGTTATAACCTCTAATATGTGTAATTTCATAGGTTCGAACCTAAGCCAATATAATAGGAATAATTCTTATACCAATCGAAGTAACCATCTAGTAATGGTTTCTGACGTCTGGATAGGTCGAATGTATGCAAAGCAATATTCTTAGAAACCTAGCCCATGATTATCATACAATTCATTTCTTTGATTAATAATGTTCAAGATGACTTTGAGTACACTGTCAACACTCATACAAGTAATCTCTATTGTGTCTAAAAATTTTGCAAATCTCGTGACTCCTCACGAGGATTACCCAGGTCTAGATTTTGCTAAATTAAAATACAGTGAGACATTCTCTTTCTGAAGTTAATCAAGAGTGGTCAATCCCATCTTGACTCATACACCAACTTCATAAGTACTTGACTGTACCCAAAAATATTTCGAACCTATATTAGAAATATAGGCAGTCCGACATCAAAGTACAGTGAGTTGCTTGCAAGTCACCATGGTGATCTCAGGTTGGAGGGATATTTATATCCATTTATCTTAGCTAGCTACTCTTGACAGTAGAGTGCTATATTGATCACGTTCAATATAAATGTACTCTTACATCTCACATAGATGCCATACCAGTGTCTTCATACCACTTAGTTATGAGGACAACCAATACATATGGCATACAGTAATCTACACTCGATAAGTTATCATCCTTATTAATAACTTATCATTTGATCTTGAATAGTTTAAGAACCATCCAATAAATCCTTCTTTATCGATTGATTGTAGTTCTAAGAACTTCATCATAATTTAAGAGTTCATTTAAGAAAGATAGAACTTCTATGATGAACTAGCTAAATAACTATTATTATTAGATAATTCATATACTAATTTCAATCATCTATTACTTAGATGATTGGCTTTAGGATATATTTTCTAACACCTATGCTCCCAACTTAGGGTTCGAACCTATGGGGTCCCACACAATAGGAGTTTCTATTGGGAATATGTTCCAAAGCTAATCATCAGTCTGTTGATAGTTGTACTACTTATTATATTTATATATAAATTATTAATTAATAAAAATTATTTTAATATTTTTCATCATAAATTGTATTATCTTCTAATGAACTCCTATGTTGTGATAAAATCCTTAGGACTATCTAGATTTGATAAAGAAGGATTTGTTATTTAGTCCTTAAATTGTTCATGATTAAAAGATACGTTGTTACTTAGGATGACAACGTTTATCATATATAGGTTGTTGTGTGTCTTATAGGTTGGTTGTCCTCGTAACCAAGGAGTGTTGAGACACTGGTATAGTATGCAAGTGAGATGTATGGGTACATCTGCACTAAATGTGATCAACTCCAGAGCCTTTTTGCTATCAAGATTTACTCTGATGGAATATGGATATAACTATCTCTCTGACCTAAGATCATCATGACGACCTCCAAGCAACTCACTGTGCTTTGGTGCCAGACTACTTGAATTTTTAATTTAGTGATAGAAGGTTTTTGGGCATAGTCAAATACTTAAAAAGTCAGTGTGTGTATCAAGATGGGATTGACCACTCCTGATTTTAGGAGCTGTGTTCAATTATGTTTCAATTTAGCAAAGCCTTGGCTAGGATAGTCTTAGTGAGGAGTCACGGGACTAATTGCTTTGAGGCATAATATAGATGTATTTTCTAGGGTTGACAGTCAAACCATGAATCATCTCTTACATAAAGGTCATAGGGGTGAATTATACGATAACCATATTTGCGTAGGTTCTAAATGTTGTGATTGCAACTATTCAACCTATCTGAATATTGGGTACTATTGCTAGATGGTCACTTCGATTAGTACAGAAATTGATTTCTGTGCTATCGACTTAGATTCGGATCTGCAGAGTCACACACACTAGAGGTTTCTACCAGATCTGATGGTTGGTGAAGAGTCTCACTTGATTGAAACTCTATGATGAGGAGTCCCACTCGACTGGGACTCTATGGTCAAGAGTTCCACTGGACTGAAACTCTTCGATCGAGAGTCCTACTAGGTTGGAACATTGAGTCTCAATGTCTGGGAGTCTGTGGTCAAAAGTCCCACTAGACTTGGACTCTTTGACCAAAAGTCTCACAGCTCTGAGACTCTGAGTCTTACATGTCTAGGACTCTATGATTGAGAGTTAGGACTCTACAATCATGGGTTCCATTTGTTTCAGATACCAGGATTCAGAGTCCCACTAGTTTGAGACTCTTCGATCAAGAGTTTTATTTTGATGGGACTCTGTTGTTCGAACACCCACCAGATTTAGACTCTAGATTTATGAGAGATTTTATTAGTGATTTGATCACTAATTAACTTAATTTGATTAAGTAATTATTTTTGGATCAAGTCCAATTGAATTGGGTTCAATTGGGTTTGACCCAATTTGGTCACGGTTTGACCTAATCATCGAGGTTCGAACCCTGATTTGATCAGAGATTGAGCTTAATCAATTTCTAATTTTATTGAGATTTAATCAAGCCTAATTAAGCCTAATTATGTTGGGTTTACTTTGATCTAATTTGGCCTAACCAATTTTGATTGGGTTGGTTCAATTGGTTGAAGTTTAAATTCAAAGACTAGTTTGACTAGTCTTCTCTTCCCGTGCGCCACATATGCCCCACACCTCTTTGAATTTAATTTTCTTCTCTCATAAAGTTTTCCACTCTGATTAGAGGTCTCTCGCCCAAGTCTCCCATGTTCCAAATAGATTGGGATGGTTGGTTTCATTCAAAAATTCAAAGGAGTTTGAATTTTAAAGGCTAACCACCCATGCGCCACCTCACTTTTGTGTGCCCTCTTTTCTTCATGAGAAAAGGTTCTCGTGCTTCATTCTCCATGCACAAAATATTCCATGCCTTCCCTTCTTTTTCCACTTTTTTGTTTGAAACAAATTGGTTGGCATTTGAATTCAAAACAAGTTTGAATTCAAATTGACAACCAACTCGTTCTAATCCTCTCATGAGTACTCTCCACTATTTTGGTGAAAAATAAAAGGAAGAGTATTTTGGATGTGTGACATAGATCTGAAAAAAGGGAGAGGACTTTTGTGAACCTCTGTGTGCATGAGAAAAATATTAAAAAAAAAATTGAGGAAAAGAAAAAACAAAGAGAGTTGGGTGCAAGTTCTTTTTCTGAGTGCTACCTAGGGTTTTAGAACCTAGGATTTGGGAAGCAATTGCATGAGCTACAAGAGTCGTAAGCCCACAAAACTTTAGATAGAACCTCCTCTACCTCTCTACTACTTCTACCAGCAATTCAGAATGTTCGTGAAGCCCATAGATTAAGATCAAAGTCATTTGATTGAAACAGCCCCTGAAAGACTCCGGTGTTGAGCTAGCACTCGCGGGGAGCCGATTGGGACCAGGAGCCTCATGTGGATGATCCGTGGAGGCAGGATATTTTTGTGGCTATGTCATGACTAGCAAACCTCCTTGATGATGATCAAATCACAGCGATCAACTATCTGTACAAGGTATAGTGTTCAGAACACTTAGATGTAGTAAATAGCTTACTGCACTATTTTATTTTTCAGATCTGATATGTATGCATTTTTGTCATATTTAGATCCTTAGTGTAGAATTTATTTTTTGATATGATCAATAATTAATTAATTAGATTCATTAATGTTCCACTATAATTTAGCTAATTTCAAAAAAGTTTTCAAAAGTAGTACTGTTAACCCTGCACTGGTTCCTTCAAATGGTATCAGAGCAAAGTTTGCTAATCATGATATGCTTGCATGTTTTAGATTGATAATTTAGATTTAATCTAAATATTAATCTAATATTCTAAATAATTAGATCTGAAATATTAAAATCAAGATCGCACGGACTACAGGTTGTCCTTCTGTAGAGTTTGCCCCCTACAGTGAAAATGTTGTCCTGATACGTTGCTGATCTAAATCGTTAATCATAAAATCTTAGATTTAATCTAATATTTTTATGATTAGATTAAATTAAATTTTAATCTAATTTTTTATCATGAATGCATGTTTATATAAGATCTAAAATTTGATTCATGATTTAGTATTATGTAATGTACATAGCTTCAGATTAAACCCTACAACTAGTATTGTTTGTAAATTAAGCTGATTCAATTTTAAAGTGAGTCGACTCAATTGGGAAATAATACTAAATTGTAAAGAATCTTTCAAAATTTAAAAAATATTTTTGAAATGCCAAACCTTAACTTTCAACCCATAAACTTAATTAAAAATTAAGTATAATGATTTAGTATCTAGAATTATGAATTAAGACTCTAAGTCACTAATCATAAAACGTGGGTTATTGGGTAAGTTGAATTAGGTCCATAAATTAGGTTAGATCTAAGGTTAGTTAAAGAGTGGACTAAATTAGAGTAATTGAACAAATCTAATTAAATGTTAATCTATATTAGATTAAGAACTCTATAGACTCAATTACAATAGTTGTAGTTGATCAAGTCCATGCCTTTAACGAGGACCAAATGGACTTGATTCATGGCTATGCAGTCGAACCTAAAATTACTAGGTTGGTCAAATTAAAATTAATGAACCAGATGGTGTCTAAGGTAAGTCTAGTAGTTTGACCAGTGGTTTTTAATTGGGAGCTACTTGCGCTGATTTAATCTTTAACGAGTTAATGGCATATCCCTTCCACTGATCTCACTTACCTAGCCTTCTTGGTGAGTTAGGTTTTGATTGGATCACTTGATGATTTGGGATCATCCATGTCAATTAGGTAAATCAATCTAACTGATTAAAGTGCTCCTAATGCCAGCTTAGATTAGATCCTTTTTTATCTGACTTGATGAAGTCAGTGGAAGGATCGAAATTGGCTCACTTTTCTTAAATAAGTTAACTAAATCCTCTGAAACTATTAGATTCCTATAAATGAAATAGTTATATAGATAACTAAATCATTGCCTCCCATTACGTTGAGTGATAATGGGTCCACTAATTTGATAATCACTAGAGGCCCAGAGGCCTATTGCTTATTGATTAATGAAATTATCATTCATAAAATGATGATTTGGTTAAGTCTTTCTAATGGTAGCAAGGTTGGCCGACCAAAGTCGGTCCTGATCATTTATTGGTTAGATAAGACCAAATGTAGTCATGTTAATAATTGGATCTAATGGGACTTTTTTAGTGGAGGCCAAAGCCTAATGATTAGATCTCCGGGGCAAAATTGATATTACTAAAAATTATTTAGAGAAATAATTGGTTTTGAACCTACCTATAGGTGCACATGGATTGACCAACCAAAGTTGGTCTCGTATGTAATCTATGTGAATTCTAGTACCCACTAAGAAATTACAGTAATTCCTCGAATTGGAGGTAGAGGCTACCAATTCATATAAAATAGTGGAAGAACCTTTAGACTAAAGTCCAAGTCTTTAGGATAATTGATTTATATACTAATTAGATTTGGTTTTCCTTATTATGCAGAAATGGCCACTAACCTATCGCTCTGGTCATTGTTAGATAATGAAAAATTAATGGGATCCAACTATGATAGCTGATATCATAAGTTGAAAATCATCCTGGAGCATGAGCGGATCCTTTATGTTGTAACGGATCCAGTACCTGAGGAGCCAGCTCCGAATGCTAGAGGAGCGGTTCGAGATACTTATTAGAAGTCGCTCAATGATCGCACCACCATGCTTGCGGCAATGAATGACGAGTTCAGTCATAGGTTCAAAAACATCCAGCCACAAGAGATGCTTCAAATGTTAAACAACTCCTTTGGCATGCCTAAGGATGTTGAAAGGCATAAAATAAGTTGTGCTATTTTCAATGCTCGGATGAAGGATGGGGTCTCAGTCATCGATCATATATTGTACATAATCGAGATGATTGAGCACCTTAGTAAGCTGGGTTTTTTCCTGCATGAGCAGCTCGGTAAGGATGCGATCCTTAATTCCTTGCCCAAGTCCTTCCTCCCCTTCCTAACTAATTTTAGAATGACAAAGCCTATAGTCGACTACCACGGCTTGCTGGGGTTGTTGCAAAACTTTGAAAAGGATCACCAACTCCATAAGGAACAGGTGAATGTTGTGGGTGGATCTTCTTCTGGTCGTTGATCCTTTAAGAAATAGGAAGAACAAGAAGAATAGGAACAAGAAGGTGTAGCCATATGCCGGGACGACTGTACAAGGTTGGACCAAGAAGCGCAAGCCCAATTAGAGCCAGGTGGAGTGCTTCTTCTGTAAGAAGCATGGGCACTGAAAGAGGAACTGTCCTCTATAGATTCCCTTCCTGGACCTGAATAGGCCAAAGAGGAAGTAAGTGGTTGCTGGGCAAGGTAATTATATGATAACTATTGGGGATAAACCCCGCTCCCTTTGAAGTCTAGTCTGATGCTTAGCATGATGTGATTGGTAATCATAAAAGAGCTTCGATCGTGAATTCTTTCTCTTAGGACCTCTCCAACAACTTAACTTCTTCTAGATCTCCCTAGCAGTCGAACCCCTTCCGGGCCACTCCAGTAGCCGAACCTCTTTCAGATCTCTCCAGCAGTTGAACTTCTTCTCGACCTCTCCAGCAGCCAAACCCCTTCCGGGCCTCTCCAAGCAGTCGAACTCTCCAGCCAAAGGCCAAACCCCTTCCCCTCCAAGTCGAACTCTTTCCAGCAGCCAAACCCTTTTATCCCAAGCAGTCCGCTCCGGGCCTTCTGGGCCTCTCCAAGCAGTCTAAGCAGTCGAATCCCTTTCGAATCCCTTTCGAACCTCTCCAGCAGCCGAACTCCTTTCGGGCCTCCCCAACAGTCGAACCCCTTCCGGGCCTTTCCAAGCAGCCAAGCTTGTTCTGGACCTCTCCAACAGCCAAACCCCTTCTATGCCTCTCTAAGCAATCGAACTTCTTTCGGACTTCGCCTTCAGTTGGATCCCTCCATCGGACAAATTTTTCTTTAGGTCTTTTTCCCTACGGATCTACATGTAGATTCCTCCAGCAGACCTACTTGTAGATCCCCCCAGCAGATCCATGTTTGGACATCTTCGGTGGACTTCTTTCAAAGATTCCTCTAGTGCAAGACTCTCGAACCCCTCCCTACCAAACTTTCGATACTCTCCTAGAAAGGTCTTCCCTCGAATCAAGCTCCATACACAGCATGAATCAACTCACACATAGACTGCCTTAGAGGAGTTTGAACTCTTTTGGGATTGATATAACTCAAAGTTCTTCACCAACCGACATCTACTCCAACTATTAAATCTCAATGGATTGGCAAGTCACGATAATGAATACCACTCTCAACTGGCAAGTCGCGACAACAGACACCATCCTCCATAACAAACTTCGCATGGCCTGAGCAGTCCACTACCAGATGGTTATGGCTATCGCTATCAATTTATTACAGACTCCATCTATAAAAGAGACCCTCCAGATATATTTTCTCTAGACTCTCTTCTTCTTCTCGAAACTCTGCAACTTTCTTGACTGTGCACTCCATTTTTGTTAGTCGAAAGAGCTAACTTGATCGTCGAAGGGTTTTGCCAGAGCCACCACCCTAGGCTCTAGATGAGACTCATTTTATCGGTCACCAACGGCGACCTCGCTTCTCCAACTCTAGCACTTCTCCGACGATAATCAGATTTTGCACCAATAGGACTGGTGCTAGAAGAGGGGCTTTCTATCTTTTGGGGTTTCCTTATTCTTAAAAAAGTGCTCAACAGAGATCTTTACTTTTCCTCCAAAGTCATCCTTCCCGAAAAAGATGCCTCCTCGAAAAGCTTCTACCCGACAGTCGATGGCCTCGGCGATCAAATTCCATCCAGATCTGCCCACCCCTATCTCATCCTAGTGACTCAATCCCACCTGTAGTAATGGTGGATGTAGAGTAGTTCAACCTACTAGTCCAATAGGTTCGCGATCTCATGAAGCAGTGCAGGCCATACAGCAGTCTCCATCATCAATTTGGTCGGAGCAAGCTTCTCCGGAGCCCCATGATCTGGTCTGGGGATGGTTGACTCAGGCTAGCCAATCGACGACCTCTAAAAAGAGGAGGTAGAGAGCTGAAAGCCCCTGCTCTGATCATGACTCAACCCCTAGGGGAACTTTGCCTCTATTTAGTCAGAAGACCTTAGAGATCTACGATCGAGAGGATCTCTTGGACTAGAAACTACAAGAGATGAATCGATGGATCGAGGAACTCTGCCATGCTCCCCCTCTCATGGTAATGATATATGTACCGACCCTCCTTTCTCTTACTGCATCATGTAGGAACCTATCCCATCGAACTTCAAGCTCCTTCAATTTAAGAGCTACGATGGGACTATCGATCTAGTCGACCATTTGGAGGCCTTTCGGATGATGATGCTACTCCATGGTGCATTAGATGCAATGTTGTGCTAGGCTTTTCCATCTACCTTGAAAGGAGTAGCTAGAAATTGGTATTTGGCTCTCATGCCGGGCACCATCTTTTTCTTTGATCAAATGAGCCATCAGTTTGTGGCTCATTTTATCAGCTGTCAACATCCTAGGCGAGATTCAGAATTTCTTATCAACATCAAGTAGTAAGAGAGAGAATTCATCCGAGCTTATGTCAATCACTTTAATGCTGCTGTGCTGGAGGTGCAAAATTTGGATCAATCTATTATGATGGCCACACTAAAAAGTAGCCTTCAGAAGAATAATCTGCTGTTCTCCCTGAAAAAGAAGTATCTCAAAGATTTTATCGATATGCTGGCTCGGGCCAAAGGGTATGCCCCAGCTGAAGAGGCCTTCAAGGCCAAGGACAATGAAGTCATTGGAGGATGGTGAATGGGTGAGCTGGGTAGGCCCACTAAGAAAGAAAACTCGAGTGAAGCTCAGTCGCGCTCTCGAACTCCTCCTGAGTGCAAGGGAGCCCGAACTCCTCCTCGGACTCAAAAGCAGGGAAGCCTTGATAGAAGGGCACGGTGGGGCTCCCCCCTCCAAAGGTTCCACAACTATGCCCCCCTCAATGCTCTAAAAACATAAGTACTGATGGAGATCAAGGAGCAACTGCCTAGACCAGAGAGGACGCGCTATCATCCCGACAAGTGCAATCCCAATAAGTACTGCCTCTATCATCGTGACCATGGTCATAATACAGAAGAATGTATCCAGCTTCAAGAAGAGATCGAGGAGCTTATTAGGCGAGGAAGGCTTGGTCGAATCCTATGGTGTCTACCTGAAGGAAGAGAGGATCGACCAAGGGCACTGCCGCAACCTGAGCCGTTAAGGCAGGAGGAGCGGTAGGCAGATCGGCCACCCCTCGGCATCATCAACACCATCTCTGGGGGACCTTGACAAGGGGAGGCTAGTGGACCAGTAGAGTCGAGAAGAGGTGGAGAATTGAGGAGCCCATCTTTTTCACCCTTGAGGATGCCTAGGGAGTTCAGTTCCTGCATAACAACATGGTTGTAATTGCTTTAAATATCGTAGACTATGATGTATGTCGCATCCTTATTGATAATGAAAGTTCGGCGATGTCTTATTTTATGATATTTTCTCCAAAATGTCTATACCTGATGGTCAGTTGGGATCGATTAGCTCCCTATTAGTGGACTTTATCAGTGATGCGGTACTGGTTGAGGGCATAATAACTTTGGTTGTGGCTGTAGGACAATATCCAAGGCAATCCAGAGCACAGATGGACTTTCTGATAGTGAAAGCCCCATCGACTTATAATATGATCCTCGACTGATCTGATCTAAATGCACTTCAGATGGTAGTGTCAACATATTATTTGAAAGTGAAGTTTCCAACAAGCCATGGGATCGAAGAGATCAAAGAAGACCAAACCTTAGTGAGGCACTGTTACTCCATAGCCCTATAGAAAAATATCCAGCCTGGCCTTTGCCCTATTGATGAACTGGATGTCTATGATGACCTTACGAAGGAGCATGGAGAGCTTGTGGAAGACCTCATTTCCATCCCATTAAACGATGAGAATGTAGAGCACACTATGTAAATTGGCTCCAACTTGGGGGATGAAGTTCGAGAGCAACTCATTGCCTTCCTTCAGAGAAATGCGGACGTCTTCACCTGGATCCTAATGGATATGCTGGGGATTGATGTCGAGGTCATGGAACTTCGGTTGGCTGCTGATCCCAGATGTCAGCCAATTAAAGAGAAGATGTGTAGCCATGCTCTGGAGAGGCAGAAAGCAATTGCAGAAGAAGTTGGCAAGCTCCTCAAGGTCGAATTCATCCAAAAAGTTTACCCAAGCTGGGTGTCAAATGTGGTGCTCATCAAAAAGGCAAACGACAAGTGGAGGATGTGTATAGGCTTTAAAAAGTTGAACAAAGCTTGCCCAAAAGATAGCTATCCCCTATCCAGGATTGATCAATTGGTGGATGCAACCTCGAGCCACGAGCTCCTCACCTTCATGGATGCCTTTTTTGGCTACAACCAAATCCGGATGGTGCTAGAGGATGAGGAGAAAATTGCTTTTATTACTGATCATGGTCTTTACTATTATAGGATTATGCCTTTCGAACTCAAGAATGCAGGAGCAACATACCAGCACCTGATCAATAAAATCTTCAAAAAGCAGATCAGCCGAAACATGGAGGTGTATGTGGACGACATACTCGTCAAGAGCCAAGCCTCAATAAATCACATTACCGATCTCGAAGGGACCTTTAGCGCACTTAAGAAGTACAAGATGAAGCTGAACCCGACCAAATGTGCCTTCCGTGTGACTTCGAGAAAGTTTTTGGGATTCATGGTATCGAGGCACGGGTTTGAAGTGAATCCAGAGAAAATTTGGACTATTCAGGAGATGACTGCTCCAAAAATAATTAAAAAAATTCAGCATCTGATTGAAAAAGTGGCATCCCTAAACCACTTTATCTTGAGATCGATCAAGCGATGCATGTCCTTCTTTCAAGTTCTTAAGCTGCCAAAGAATTTCTGCTGGACGATGGAATGCCAACAGGCATTCGAGGAGCTTAAAAATTATCTCAGCTCACCCCCACTACTGACAAAGCCTGAGTCTGAAGAAGAATTATTTTTGTATCTAGCAGTCTCCCCGACTGCCCTGACAGCGGTCCTGGTCAAGGAGAAAGCAAAAGTGTAGCGATCGATCTACTACATAAGTTAGGTCCTGAGGGATGCAAAGACTTGGTACACTAAATTAGAAAAATTGATTTACTCTCTTCTAAGTGCTGTTAGGAGACTCTGACCATAATTTCAAGGGCACACCATAACTGTCCTCATGAATCTACTAATCAAAGCAGTCCTTCACCAAGCGGATGTCTTCGGAAGAATCACAAAATGGGCAATCAAGCTCATGAAATTTGACATTAATTACCGATCCCGACTGTTGATCAAGGCTCAAATATTAGCAAATTTTATAGTAGAATGCACCATTCCAGATGAAGCTAAGGCTGAACAAAACAAAATCGGCATTCCATAGTTGCAGCACTACTATAGAAAAGGGCTATGGCAGTGGTTCGTAACCGCTGTCGTAGCCTAAAAAATCGCTACCATAAGCTATGATAATGGTTTTCTAACCGCTACTACTGCAGCCATCACCGTAGCTCTATAGTAGTAGTTGTTGCAGCGGTTGTTTGAACTGCTACCATAGATAGCCTATTGCAGTGATTTATAAACCACTATAATATATCGATCTAGAGCAGCGGTTATGTAACCACTATCATAGGTTATCTATAGTAGCGGTTACATAACCACTACCATAAGTAATCTATAGCAGTGATTTTTTAACCACTACCATAGGTCTAATGCAGTGGTTGGCACCATTTGCACCATGGACCTATGGCAGTGGTTGGCACGGATATGGCAGCGGTTATAAAATCATTATCGTAGAACTTGAATAATTAAAAAAATTAAAATTTTTATTTTTTTATATATTTTATCTGATAAATATAGATATATAATACAAGAAAATAAAATAAATATAAAAAATATTCAAAAATGCTAAAATTTTATTATCGATAAAATTTATTATAATATTTTTTTTAAAAAATAAAATTCATCAAAAGTCTCCTAAATCTACATCATCATCGTCGTCACTAGGAGCCGGAGCTAGAGTCGGAGCTAAAGTTGAAGCTGGAGTTGGTGCTGGAGCTGGAGCTGGAGTCGGAGCCAGAGTTGGAGCTGGAGTTGGAATGTGGGCCAACATATCCTTGAAGCCCATGACTCCAAAATGCACACTAAGGTGGATGAAGTATGCTCCAACTGCTCATCGGATGCTGAATTATGTGTAACCCATCGAGGGATACGGGTGAAAGCTAGATGGCATTTCGGTGCCATCGTGATCTGCAACGTTAATGAACATTAATCAATATAACATGTTGAACAATAATATTAGTATAGCATCAATAAATAGTCTCTAATATTTATATCAGACAGGGGTCTCTTAGTGGCCGACATGGCACGATACGACACGATACAACACGACATGACATGATATGGCATAGCCTACCAGCATGGCACGGCATGGCCTACCGGCATGGCACATATTTTTCTTAAGCTTCCAAAGATCAGAAGAAAGAGAGTACTTTGACCAAACAAGAAAGAAATAAAAAAAAATTAAATAAAAATTAATAATTAAACTCTAATAATTTATACCAGAATGTTGAAGTCATCGCCTAGTGGCATCTATAATATGGACATCACCATCGCTCTTGATAAATATGTTTGGGACCTCGACAATACCCGATAAGTTTTGTTCTAGAAGAGCGCTTTGCATGCATGGTCCAACATCGTCATCAACTTCGATATCATCAAAAATATGCCTAGGCACCATCCTCACAACAACACCCCATTGAGGCTCCAAGAAATCACTAACATAGAAGACTTGACTAGCTTGGGAGGCAAGTATATATGGTTCTTCAGTGCGAAGATGGCGTTGCATGTTAACAAGAGTGAAACTACACTCATCAGTCTTCATCCCAGACTGTGATAAGGTGTCAAACCAATCATACTTCATCAATGCGATCCTTCCTTTAGAATAATAATCCAAGATGACTATCTTCTCCACCATGCTATAATAGTTCAAATCCTCCATACGAGGTTGTGAATCCCTCGAGCTAGTATAACACCCAGTGGTGGTACTTAACATGATGCCACTATTTTGTGTTGCCATATTTATGAACCTGCTGTGAATATTAAATCTGTAGCCATTAATGATAAGCTATTTATAACGCACGGTATGATTAGGGTCCATTGAAAGAGCATGCACTTTAGGGCTCACATCACTGAGTGATAATCTCCACACCTAATTAAGGAGATGACACCTAATTAGTAAATATGTTCCAACAAATTATACTAGGCAAGAATATATAATCGCTTACATGATCTTTGAACCATTCAGAAAATTTTTTGCTATGCATTTTCTCTTTCTCCTAAATATTTAGAGCACCATATTTTACTCTTATGACCTCCTTGTGTTTGTTGCATGCACAAAGAATAAATTTAGGTATAATTGAATATTTTTTTAATTATTATGAAATAAATAATGCTAAGTGATTCACCTTATATATAGCTCAATGACATCATAGTTGAAGAGCACATAGCGGTGTGCCTTATCCCTTTCCTCAATGCTCAAATCAGTGAGGCAGTATGAAGTGGGAAGTCCACCTAGCTATGGAATAGACTCAAATGTAGGCTCAATTGGCTCATACTGACCATCCTGATTCCTCATTGGCTGACTACAACATGTCTCGAGCTTGTTTAAGTACATGGTACAAAAATACATACACTCTTGACCCAAATAACCTTCTGCTATAGATCCCTCTAGGCGGTTCATATTTCTTACATAAGATTTCAGAGTTTGAATATTTCTCTTAGTAGGATACATCCATCGGCAGAACACTGGGCTTCTAAGTGCAACTTCCCCCATAAGGTGCACGATGAGATGCATCATAACCATGAAAAATGATGGTGAAAGTATCTTCTCTAGATCACATAATATAGTCACCACCCTTACCTTCATTTTCTTCATGTCTTTCTTAAGCAACCTCTTTGCACAAATATCTCTGTAAAAGTTGCAAAGACAAATAACCACCATTCTAACATTTTTTGGCAACACGTGGCGAATAGCTATTAGGATCAATTCCTGCATCAGTACATGATAATCATGAGTCTTCAATCCTCCACGTTTGACATCCTTACTATTCACATGCTTTGATATGTTGCTTGATTATCCATCTGGGACCTTTATGTTCTCCAACACACAAAGAAATGTGGACCATACGGAGGCATTCATAACATAGCATGCATGAGGAAGCCTCCACTATTCTCCCCCTGCTAGCTCTAGATGGAGTGATCTTCTAATATGCCATTCTTTTAAGTTAAGTCGAGAATTCAAGTCATCCTTGGTCTTATCCTTGATATTCAAGATTATTGCTGAAAGGAGCTCGCACACATTCTTTTCAATATGCATTACATCTAAGCAGTGGCGCAACAAGTTTATCTCCCAATATGGCAAGTCAAAGAAGATGCTCCTTTTCCTCCAATTAAAGTGTGTGTCATCTTTCTTTGATCGATGCTTCCTTTTTTTATCACCAATTAGATTATCTTTCCCAAATTCAATACTGAGACCATCCAACTCTCTAAGTACTTCACTTTCAGACATTCAGTCAGGTACCTCACCTTCTTCAATAGTGCCATCGAAGGAGCGTGCATCCCTTCTGTATGGATGGTTTTGATGGAGGAAACGTCGATGCCCCATATCGCTAAAGCTCTTTCGATGTATCAACCTTCTAGACTGGGTGTTTCTTCCACAGATCGGACATGCTAGCTCACCTTTGGTGCTCCAACCCGATATTAGGACATACGCTGGAAAGTCATTTATTATCCATAAAAGTGCTGCATGGATGGAGAATGACTCATTCAGCAAAGCATTAAAAGTTGGAACACCTTGAATGCTCCATAACTATTTTAGCTTGATAATAAGAGGCTATAAATAAACATCATTGTCATTACCTACCTCCATCGATTTAGGGATGAGCACTGTCATGAAAGCAAAGAATTTTTTCATACACATCCATGATGGAAGGTTATAAACATGAATAAATACTGGCCATACACTATGGATAATATTCATATGCTTGAATGGATTAAAATCATCGCACGACAAGCCCAACCTCATATTACGTATCTCTTGTGCGAAGTCGGAATGTAATTCATTAAACTTCTGCCATGCCTCTCCATCAGTTGGATGTCTCAATGCACCATCTTTTGTTTGGTCCTCTTCATGCCATCTCATGTCCTTCGATGTCTTTGCCGACATAAATAATTTTTGTAGTCTTGAAATCAAAGGAAAGTGCCACATCAACTTTTGAGGTACACAAGTCAATGTGCCATCTTTATTTTATTTTCATCTTGATACACCACACCTCGTGAACTAATTGTAGTTGACATCCCTCTCCTAATAAAGCATGCAATCACTAGGACATGCATGTATCTTGGTATAAGTAAAGTTCAGCTGTTCAATAATCTTGGATGCCTCATAATTATTCTTCAAAATTCATGCATCATCCAGAAGAATGTCCTCTGAAAGCTCTAGTATGCAGTTCACTCTATTATTACTGAACCCATTGGAGCATTTCGCATGATACAACCGAATTAAGAACTCAAGCTTCGCCATCTTTTCATATCCAAGATACAATGAAATATTAGCATCCTCCATCAACTTGTAGACCTTCTCCACATCCTCATTGTTTGTCATTCGACCAATCATAGGATTAGACATGGACGTAGATGTACCGTCATTATGGCCAACAAATGAAAAAATATCATAAACTAATTGTTCCACTCCCCCTTCAGGTTGATCGCCTTCTTGCAGCCTGCCCTCACCATGTTGGTCCCAACAAATTTCATAACTGACTTTAAAACCATAAATAGTGAGGTGATCATTGACATGTTGATGAGATAGCCACGGCCCATCCATACACTTTTTACAAGTACATTGGATCAATCCATGGTCCCCAAATTTCTCCATAGCATAATCAAGAAATTTTTGAAGTCCAGCCTCATATTCTCGCGAGAGCCAACTAAACTTCATCCACCCCTTATCCATTTTAAAAATGATGATACTGTAAGTAAATCATATGTAAAACTCAGATTAAATATCATTTTTAAATATGTAATAAATGCACCCTATCACCAACTAATAGATAAAGATAGATCCTATCCCATTCAAAAATTGCATTAATTCTATAGGTTCATTGCAGTAATCAAATGATATGCAATAGGGATCGAATAAAATTTTGGCAGCATTTTCTTTTAGTTCTCCCATGTAAGGAGAACAAAAGAAAAATACTGTCCAAAAGTTTATTCGAAATCCTTAGCATACCATTTGATTACTGTAATTATCTATAGAATTATCTATAATTTTCAAACTATCCATATTAGACAATCAATTGATCATTGTACATAATTCTCTAATCCGTATAATTACATATAATTGTATGGATGCCAAAGATTATGTATACTAATCAATTGATGGGTTTATCATTATGCAATGCAATAAACAAAATCAACAAGATATAAACATCCAAAAAATGTTATGCAATAAATTCTACAATATGAATTATATTCATAAATAATTAAGGATGAGCAACAGTCGTAGATCCGATCTCTTGCATGAACCTTGGTATTAATCTAGAAATCTGAAAGAAGAACAAAGTAGATGATGGTGGCACCTTAGGACTTAAAGTTGAAATCTTAGAGAGACATATCAAATTCTATTCGCTCAGAAGCTGAGCCAGCTCCGTGCCTGAGATAGCTGGCTCGGGTCCTCCCCCAGTCAGCTCGATCACGACCCAAGTCGGCTCGGCTATGTGCCATCTCCTCGATCACTCCCTCTCTCCCTCTCTCGATCTCTCTCACCGACAATGGTGGCGAGGCCGAACCTATCCCACCCAGCTTTTCCATCTCTCAATCTTCCTCTCTCCCTCTCTCGATCTTCCTCATCGATGAGGCCGGACCTCATCCCTCCCTCTCTCACTCTCTCGATCTTCCTCGTTGGCAAGGCTGGACTCCATCCCTCCCAATGATGCCAGCAAGGTCGAACCCCCTCCCTCCCTCTCTCGCTCTATCGATATCCCACTCTTCCTCGGTGAGGTCGGACCCCCTCCCTCCCAATGATGGTAGTGAGGTCGGATCCCTCTCTTCTTCTCTCCCTCTCTCGATCTCCCTCGTCGGCGATGGTGGCGAGGTCGGACCCCCTCCTTCGCTCCCTCCCTCCCACTCTCAGTCTCCCTTGCCAGCGGTTGATGAGCGACCAGCCCTCCCCTTCTCAATCTGTCGATCTCCCTCTCAGTCTCTCTATTTCTTAGTTTTGGGTCTCGAAATCAAGTCCAGCCTTTTGAAATCCATTAGGGTCCGAATTTAGTACTTCAAGTATAGACCCATCGGTTATTTAGATTTGGATTCGATATCAGTAATTAAAATTGGATCCAGATTTAAATATCCAGATTTTGATCTGAACCCAACCCATTGATAGATCTAGTCCACAACCGCTGACATGGCACAGCCCAAGGCTACCACCACGGCATGACCCAAAAACTATGGCATGCAGATAATTATAATATTTATAATAAATATTTATAATATTTATTTTAAATATTTTATAAATTATTATAAATATATATGATTAATAAATAATACTATAAAATTAAAAAAAATATACCTATGGCTATAGAAAGTGGGTCGCACCAAAAGCTCTAAGGGTCACCGGTGATGATGCTAGAGGAGGATAATGGCGCTAGAGGTAACCTACAAAATAAAAGCAAGATAGTGAGATAGAGAAGAGAGAGAAAGAGAAATGAGAGAGAGCAAGGACGATCAGGATGGGGGGCCAGGGGAGGGGGCATAGTGATGAGGAGGCCGAGAGGCACAGTGATGGGAGGGTTGATGACCGAGAGTGGAGTGTGGGGGTGGGTGGCTAGGGGGGGTGGTGGGGAGGAGTGGTGGGGGAGGGGCGGTGGGATGGGGGAAGGAGGGTGGCCGGGGGAGTGTGGGGGGCGGTTGGAGGTGGCGGGAGGCGACCGAAGATGGAGGGACTGGGGCTGGTGGGGATGGGCAACCGAGGATGGGGGAAAGGAGGGTGGTCAGGGAGAGGGGGGCCGGTGGAGGGTGGCGGGTGGCGGGGGCAGCGGGATGGAGGCCCAAAGGGGCAGGGGGAAGGAGGGGTGGCATCGATCGAGGGGAAAGGAGGGGCGGTGCCGGCCGAGGGGGAGGAAGCCTCACCAACGATGGAGAGAGGGGAAGAGATAGAGAGATCGAGTGCGCACGATAGAAAAGCAAAAAAAATTTAAAGATTTTTAACCTAACCTATGGTAACAGTTATCGAACCATTATCATAAATCTATGGAGCGATTATCCAAAATTGTTGCCATGGATCTATGGCAACGGTTCTATAACTGCTGCTGTAGATCTATAGTAGCGATTTTTGATAATCATTGCCATAGGTTGAAAATAATTTTTTCTTATTTTTTTTTAAATATTATATAATTTTAAAATTTAATGCCCATCTTCACCATTCATTATCTAAATAATTATCATTAGAGTGTCATCGCAAAAGATTGCCTCGATCCGATGGCCCTAGTTTCATCGATCAAAAATATTTGATTTTGATGATTATGTATGATGATGTAATAATCTGATAGATGAAAACCTTTGATGGATCCAAAAATCTACAATGATGATTTTGATGATATTTATAGCATACTATCAAAATTATACTTCAATCGGATATCGTTACCATGGTCAATTTAGTATGGAATAATTTTGATCGTTAAATTAGAAACAAGCGATCATAGGGTTAAACGACGTTCGATTATGAGATAATTTTTTAGTTAAATAATTTTTCTTATAATTTAAATATTTTATACGATGATGATAGTAAAATTTAAATCATTTTCATATAAACTATTCATGTTAAGTAGATATTGCAAAAGCACGAGCATAACAACCAGTAAAGTTTCAAGAATGGTTATTAGGACGATGTATAGTTTTAGATCGTTCTTAGATCTCATAAAGTTGAATTTTAATAATCACCTACCATAAAAAATGATTAAAGTCAGTAGCCAAGATTCATTTATAAAAAAAATTATCTCATAATTCGAACATGCCATTTGGTCCTTTGATCACTTCATTTATCATTTAACGATTCGAAACTAATTTATACTAAATTGACAAAGATAACGATATCCGATTGAAGTGAAACATTGATAGTATACTACAAACATCACCGAGATCATTGTTGTAGGTTTTTGAATCCATCAAAGATCTTCATCTATCAGATCATCGCATCGTCGTTCATGATCGTCGAAGAATTTTTTTGATCGATGAAGCTAGGGCCATCGGATTGAGGTGACCTTTTACGATGATACTTTAATGATAATTATTTAGATAATGAATGATGAAAATGGGCATTAAATTTTAAAATTATATAATATTTAAAAAAAAATATATATATATGATAGCAGTTATAATTAACCGCTGCAATAAATAAGCTTACAGCAGCGGTTCCTACTAATCGCTACTATAGGTCCGACTTATGACAACGATTTCACTAACCACTGCTATAGATTCGACCTATAGCAGTGGTTAAAATGAATCGTTGCTATAGGTCAATCTATGGTAGCAATTTTTTATAACTGCTACTATAGGTCTGACCAACGATAATGATTTTCATTAACCGTTGCTATATGTCGGACCAATAGCAATGGTTACAAAAATCGTTGCCATAGGTCCGATCTATAGCAGCAGTTAACGAAAACTACTGCCGTAGGTTCTATTGCAGCGATTTCAAAAATTACTGTCATAGGTTCTATGGCAGCAGTTTCAAAAATCGCTGCTGTAGGTTTTATGGCAGTGGTTTCAAAAATCGCTGCCGTAGTATGCACTAGCATAGACCATTTTTGTAGTAGCAGTCGAGCCCCCCCAAAGAGAGCACCGACCTTACCGAAGGCTTTTGGGTCCTATATGTGGATGGTTCATCCAACACTGCTAGAGCAGGCATAGGGTTGGTCTTGATTAACCCTAAGGGAGTCATCGCCGAATATGCACTACGTTTCAAATTTTCTGCAACTAATAATGGGGATGACTATGAAGCTCTGATCGTTGGGTTAAAGATAGCAAAAGAGTTAGAGGCAGATCGGCTCCAAGTTTTCAGTGATTCTCAATTGGTGGTCAGACAAATTAGCGACAGCTATGAAGCCCGGGAGGAAAGCATGATGAAGTATCTTGAGAAAGTAAAAAGCTTGGCTTCGATCTTCAATAGTTTTAGCATCCAATGGATTTCGAGGATGAAAAATATGAGAGCCGATCTTCTCTCTAAATTGGCCACTTTGGTCCCAATCGAACTACCTAAGGAAGTATTTTTTGAAATTCTAAAGTGCCCAAGCTAGGAGTCGCAGCCTGTTCTACAAGTTGAACATGAGCCAAGCTGGATCAACCAGCTAGTTGCCTACCTCAAGGATGGAGCTGTTCCTCATGATCTGAAAGAGGCTTGAAAACTCAGGAATCAAGCTTCCCGGTATGTACTGTATGAAGGCAAGCTATATAAAAGGTCGTATTCTCTACCACTCTTGAGATGTCTCGGACCTTCAAAGATTGACTTCACATTATGAAAAGTATATGAGGGAATTTACGAAAGTCATATAGGAGCCAGATCTCTATCATAAAGACTACTTCGGCAGGGGTACTATTGACCGATCTTGTACCATAATTTTATAGAGTATATCAAGAAATATGACCACTATCAGGGAAACGCAAACATACAAAGATAGATAGCCTTCGAGCTTACTCTACTAAGCGCACCCTGGCCATTCGCGCAATGGAGAATGGTTATACTTGGTCTCTTTTCAATGGCATCCGGATAACAGAAGTTCCTTCTGGTTGTGATCGACTACTTCACCAAATGGGTCGAGGTCGAACCATTAGCAAAAATTACTAAGGCCAAGATACAAAACTTCATCTAGAAGTTAATCGTCTGTCGATTTGGTCTGCTCCGAACTCTTATAACAGATAATGGACAAAAATTTGCTAGAACGAGGTTCGCTGAGTTCTGTGAAGATCTAAACATCTCCCATCACTTGATGTTAGTGGCCCATCCGCAAGCAAATGATAAAGTAGAGGTGACCAATAGAATTTTACTGTAGGGCATCAAGGCAAGGCTTGAAAGAGTAAGGAAGACTTAGGCAGACGAACTCTACCACATCCTCTGGGTATACCAAACTACTCAAAGGCTACCGATTGGAAAAACACCATTCATCTTGGCCTTTGGAATAGAGGCAGTCATCCCAATCGTGCTTAAACTTTCGTCAACACGGGTTGCGACCTTCAATGAGCAGCATAACTCACAAGACCTCAGAGACAGCTTCGATCTACCGGAGGAAAAAAGAGAAAAAGCCCAAGTTTCGATGGTAGCCTACAGATGAAGAATAGCTAGATATTATAATTCTAAAGTAAAATGCAAAGCATTCAGAGTGGAGAACTTGATACTCTGGCGAGCATCCATTTCACAACCTCAGAATCAAGGAAGGCTCACCATGAATTAGGAAGGTCCATATGTAGTAGAGGAGGTCGTTCGGTCCGAAACTTATCGCTTGAAGGAGCTCGAAGGAACAACACTCCCATGACCTTGGAATTCAAAAAATTTAAAAATGTACTATCAGTAACTTTCCTTCAATAAAATTTTTCTATTTTTATTACTTCCTAACTCAAAAATTACGTGATGATAAATAACTCTCTAAAGCAATCTAAAGTGGCCCATTAGGAACTGAAGGAGAACCTCATCCTAGTGTGAGCAAAGTCGAAGGCCTCATTAAATTAAGATGAGATGAGGAAAGAGGCCCTACCAACGGTCTTAATGTGCCATTACAGTCCGTTAGGAACATGAAGAGAACCTCGTCCTAGCATGAGCAAAGTCGAAGGCCTCGTTAAATTAAGATGAGATGAGGGAAGAGGCCTACCAACGGTCTTAATGTGCCCTACAATCCATCAAAAATAGGAGGAGAACCTCATCCTAGCATAAGCAAAGTTAAAGACCTTGTTAAATTAAGACGAGATGAGGGAAGAGCCCTACCAACGACCCTAATGTGCCCCTACAACTCATTAAGAATAGGAGGAGAACCTCATCCTAGCATGAGCAAAGTCGAAGGCCTCATTAAATTAAGATGAGATAAGTGGAGATGCCTTACCAATAGCCCTAATGTGCCCCTACAGTCCATTAGGAATAGGAGGAGAACCTCATCCTAGCGTGAGAAAATTTGAAGGCCTCATTAAATTAACATGAGATGAGGAGAGAGGCCCTACCAACGACCCTGATGTGGCTCTACAGTCTATCAGGAGCAGGAGGAAAATCTAATCCAAGCATCGAAGGCCTCGTTAAATTAAGATGAGATGATGGAAGAGGCCCTACCAACTACTCTAATGTGCCCCTACAGTCTGTTAGGAATAGGAGGAGAACCTCATCCTAGTGTGAGCAAAGTCGAAGGCCTCATTAAATTAAGATGGGATGAGGAGAGAGGCCCTACCAACGATCCTAATATACTCCTATAGCCCATTAGGAATAGAAGAAGAACCTCATCTTAGTGTGAGCAAAATCGAAGGCCTTGTTAAATAAAGATGAGATGGGGGAAAGGCCCTACCAACGGCCCTAACGCACCCCACAAGCTACGTTAAGAATAAAAGAAAAACCTCATCCTAACGTGAGTGAAATCGAGGACCTCATTGACCAAAGACATGAAAAAAGAAGAAGCCGACAAAAAACCCTTATACATGTTCTTTCTATGACAACCTGACTATGTGAAATATGAAAAGAAGGACCCTATCTCAATTCATAGAAGAGATCCCAGCTCGGCATCCATAACAAGCATTTCATGAGAAGGCAATGCAAAGAAAAATGGAGTGAAGAAACTAAAGCCACGAGCTAGCCTTGAATTCATGCAAAACAAAAATAATGAAAAGGTACCATTTTATTACGAAAGTAAGTTCATTACATGCAAAACATATGTCGACGAGACCAATTACACCAACAAAAAGAGAAAGAGAAAGGTCGTCGAAATCCTAAGAAGGGTCGGACTCCTCAGACTTCAGACTAGTGGCCATTACCAAAGATTCCTTAAGACGATCGACCTCATTCTCGAGCTTCCTCCACCTCATCATATTATCACGGAATATCCTATCGGCTCAATGGTAGTTCTCTTCTAACTCTCACAGCCTTCTCCTTAGGATCTTAGACTCAGCTTCCACATCCTTGGTAACTTGACTCTCACAAGCCACTTTGAGCTTCAACCGTTGCACCTTGGCCTTTTCTGCACCGACTGACTCCCAAAGTTTACCGATGATCCTCTTCAAAGAGGCAACCTCCTCAGCCTCCCTACTCATACCAACCCGAAAGCCATCATCGAGTTATGACTGGAGCTGGGCTACTTTATTGTTGGAGGCACGAAGCTTTTGTTCTAACACGGATATCCTACCACTCCAGCTCAATCGATAAGTCTCATATGTGAGCTCAGCATCATGCAGCTACTTTTGAAGTGTGGAGAACCTCATCAACTAGTCCCAATCAAACCACACCTTATCGGAGGACCACGGTGAGCTTCCCTCTAGAAGTTGAACTTTCTCATTCGCCGTCTTGAGTTGAGCCTCGAGGGAGCCGATCTTTGCCATCAATGCCCAGGATTTATCGCTCGCACTCTTTCAAAGTTTGGCCAACTCCCTCTCGAAGCTCCTCTTTCAAATGCTGAATCTAGCAGCATCTTTTATGTGCAAGTTATGGAGGTGAGTAACCTCTTTGGTTGCCTCCAAAGCATTCTTCCACAAAGCTCGAAGGTCATCCTCTGTCTTCTTTAACTTCTTCTTCAGCTGATGGACTTTCTTCTTCAGAGTTTTTATTAAGGATTTTAGGGGAATCCCCTAAGGTAGTGGGTCAGCATCGATGGGAGACTACATTCAAGGTATGAAAAATACTCAAAGGTATGGATAAAAAAGAAATCCCCTTTCATTTAATCAAAAATTTTGAGTACAAAGCAAAAAAGGATCAAAAAAGCAAAATGTACAACTACTCAAAGATTTCAACCTTAGAAGGGTCAACGAAAGATAGAACTAGAGTACTCTCAATTGCCTCAGGTGCTTGAATTGGCTCGGGCGCTTCTACGGTAGACTCGGATGGACTAGACATAGGCTCGACGAAGGAAGGATCGACTGCAGCATTGGATAGTCCTGTGTCTGCCTCGTCTTCCTCCTCTAGAAAGCCGACGTCGAGTTTGGAAATCTTTGAGCCACTCTACCTTTGTAGAGCTTGAAATCCTTGATGAACGCCTCCTGGCCAAATTCGACATTCAAGTTCCTCATCTTGGAAGAAGTCTTGAACTCTTTCACAGCCCGGGTCATCACCTTCAAGACCGACTTTGCCATTTGAGCATCCAATTTGGCAACCTTATTCTCCACTTCCTTCCTCCTCTCCTCCTCTAGGGCCAGTGCAGCCTTGAGTCTGGCCGAGACGAACTCCTCCTTCTAAAGTGCCCCTGGAGACTTTTGATGTCCGCTGCCTTCTCCTCTGCAGAATGCTCGACCTCGAAAACCCTCTCTTGAAGATGACAGATCTCAGCTCGAAGGCCCTCATGGACCTTCTATGCTTCCGCCTCCTGACAGTACACCCTCTTGATGTAGGCGAGCATCTGGTGATCCGACTGCAACAAATGATTGATGTTAAACAAAAAAAAAGGAGAGAAGAAAAGAGAGGAGCAAAATGGTTGAGTGACGGAACACTTATCTTGAGGATAGTTCTAAGAGAACACCAAGCGAGCTATAGTGGGTCAAGGTCGGCCATGTGGTCCACCACCTCCGACATGGTGAATCTATCGATTAGATCTTGAATGATCTCTGGGTTGTCGAAGGGATCCTCCTCTCGTTCGTCACTATCACCATCCATCCCGCTAAGGTGAGCCTTACGGGATGTTTTGATGATAGCTTTCTTCTTTTTTCTTTCTTCCCCTACCTCTCCCTCGATAAGAGGCTCCGAAGTCCGATCCCTGCTGGAATGACCCGAGGGCATGGGAGGCATGGAGTCTGCACCAGCGGTGCCGACCATGGTAGCTAAGTTAACTTCAGCACTGGCGATGACCTCGGGCGCAATGGTAGTGGAGGTGGAGACCGTGGAGCTGGAATCGCCGACCTTCATCCTCTTTGAGCTATCACTTGACACCTTCTCTTTTCTCTTCTTGGTGTAAAGCCCTTTGGTAAGCATTTTGGTGGCTTTGGTATCCATTTCTATAATAGAAAAATAAGTGCGGCCAGTGGCGATACATGTGCAAAATTATGTGAATTTGAAAAGCAAAAGGTGTACTAGCGAGGTAAAGAGGACTCAGGCCCAGGTTGAACAAGGTTTATTCTTTCAGGAGGATGGGAAGGAGAGGAGTTCGGTATGCTTTGAGTTTATTGGAGGAATCAAGGTCGGCTTCGTCTAAGCTAAGAGCTTGGTGAACTGACTTCCTAATATAACCCCAAGGAGGGAGATCTAAGAGCAGGGTCGGACAATACACAAAAAAAATACTTTTCCTTCCAGTTATGAATGGAAGAAGGGGCACCTTTCAATAACCCCTTCTTGCCGAACTGGGGAGAAAGTACCACCAGTCCTTCATGAAAGGATGGTGCTTGAAGCTGTAGAAATTTCTAAAAAGCGAAATAGTCTGCTGGACCTCGGCCAATTGACAGAGGGAGGGAAAATCAACGATGAACCAAAAGAAGTTTAGAACGATAGATGCGAAAGCGATGTTTAAAAATCAAAAGAGGATGATTACAAAAGAAGGCAGGGGGAGCCTAAGCCCGGCACGCAAAGTTTCTAAGTACAAATAAAATCGGACGGCTGGAGGAGAGCTGACTCGATCATCGAGACTAGGAAGTTCAAGATCGTATTCCTGGAGGATTCCATATTGGATTTGGATTAGAAAAAGATCGTTCAGAGTAGGAACAGACAGGATGGTGTCTAAAATGAAGGACGAGTGGGACATGTTCCTAGGATCTACCTCGACCTGGGGTGTGGGATCAAGAAAGGTCGGTCTAGGTGAGCCCCAAGAATTGGAGTGGGAGGTTTCAAAAGATATTCGGATCAAAATAAAATCCCAAGAAAACTCTCAAAAAATAAGAAAAAATGTAGGGCAAATGTTGCTACCAAAAAATTAGGACAGTAAGAAGCTAGAAAGAAAAAGCACGAATAACCTAAGAGAAGGGATAGAAAACTAACCTAAAAAGCACGAATAACCTAAGAGAAGGGATAGAAAACTAACCTAAGCAATCTAGGGAGAAAGAAAGGACAATGGATGCGATAAGAACTAGTCGAAAGGGTGTCCAGAGCTTGGAAAGCTGAGGAAGGAGGCAGAGATCCTTGGGAAGAAGATGAATGGGGATCGAAGGAAGGAGAAGACTCAAGCAAGAATGGCTTCCGAAGGAGAGGAGAAGGCCTTAAATAGTTGGAGGTAACCCTAGGTAGTTATGATTGCGAATCAACTTCGATCGATCAGCATGCACCGCGTGTTCCACTTATCATTACAAAGGAGTGGCGACGGGCGGAGTTTTTATGGCATCATACTTGGGGCAGGATTTCGGTAGGAGATTTGAAGGGCCATCTTTTCAAACTCACTTTAGACTTAGAAAACTTTGGTGCCAGTGCGATTAACACCAAAATATTTCATCCTGACAAGCATGAAAACCCGAGATCGGACTTCGATAGTCACCTTTTTCCTTCCTTCCTTCAAATTTAGAACTCGAGAGTAGGGGGACAATTATTGGGGATAAACCCCACTCCCGTCGAAGTCTAGTTTGATACTTAGCCTGATGTGATTGATAATCATAGAAGAGCTTCGATCGTGAATTCTTCCTCTTGGGACCTCTCTAGCAGTCGAACTTCTTTCAGGCCTCTCCAGCAGTCAAACCCATTCTGAGCCTCTCCAAACAATCAAACTCCTTTCAGACCTCTCCAGCAGTCGAACCCCTTCCAAGCCTCTCCAAGCAGTCGAACCCCTTTCGGACCTCTCCAACAGCCAAACTCCTTTCGAGCCTCTCAAGTAGCCAAACCCCTTTCGGGCCTCTTAGGCAGTCGAACCCCTTCTAGACCTCTTTAGTAGTCGAACCCCTTTCGGGCCTCTCCAAGCAGCCGAACCCCTTCCGATTCTCTCCAGTGGCCGACCCCCTTTCAGGCCTCTCCGAGCAGCCAAAATCTTTTCAGACCTCTCCAGTAGTCGAACTCCTTTCGGGCCTCTCCAAGCAGCCGAACTCCTTCCGAACTTTACCTTCAATCGGATCCCTTCATCGGACAAATTTTCCTTCAGATCTTTTCTCCCGTGGATCTACATGCAGATTCCTCTAGCTTTACCTACTTTCAGATCCCCCCAGTAGATCGACATTTAGACATCTTCGACTGACTTCTTTCAAAGATTCCTTCAGTCGCAGGACTTTCGAACCCATCCCTATCGAACATTCGATAGTCATCCAAAAAGGTCTCCCCTAAAATCTGGCTCCATACACAGCACGAATCAACTTACACACAGACTATCTTAGAGGAGTCCGAACTCTTCTAGGATTGATATAACTCGAAGTTCTTCACCAATCGACATCTACTCCATCCGAACTCCAACTATTAACTCTCAACAGATTGGCAAGTCACGACAATGGACACCACTCTCGACTGGCAAGTTGCGACAACAAACACCATCCTCCATAACAAAGTTTGCGTAGCTTGAGCAGCCTACTACCAGATGGTTATGACTGTTGCTATTAGTTTGTTATAGGCTCTGTCTATAAAAGAGACCCACCATATACGTTTTCTCTAGACTTTCTTCTTCTTTTCGAAACTCTGTAACTTTCTTGACTATGTACTCCATTTCTATTGGCCAAAAGAGTTGACTTGATTGTCAGAGGGTCTTGTCGGAGCCACCACCTCAGGCTTTGGGTGAGACTCATTTTGTAGGTCACCGATGATGACTTTGTCTTCTCCAACTCTAGCACTTCTCTGACGACAACCAGATTTTGCACCAATAATAATACCTTATAATTTTTTCTTATTTGAATCTATTGCTTTGGTATTAGATACTAGAAACTCTTATCATATTTGTAATTCTATGCAGGACTTGCAGGTTAGTAGAAGATTTGATCAAGATGAGAGGTATCTGAATGTTGGAGATGGAAGACAAGTTTCAATTTTAGCTTTAGGAATCAAGAACCTTGTAATCAATTCAAATAAAGTTATTCTCAATGAATGTCATTTTTGTCCAACCTTCTTATTGAATGTCATTTCTGTAGGCCTTTTGGCCATGAATGATTTTGAAATATCAATAAAAAAAATTTTGTAATGTCATTTTGAATGGAATTACAATTTTTATTAGACAATTGAATAACAAAATTTATTTACTTTCTATGCCTGTTAACATGGTTAAATCCTTTGGTAAATGCCCTAGAATTAGTGATGTATCTGATGTCTACCTTTGGGACTATAGGCTAGGTCATCTTAATAAGAATAGAATTAACAGGTTAGTTCAAGAAGAAATTTTTGAGGTTAGTGATTGTGAATTACTTTTGACCTATGAGTTCTATCTTCTTAGTAAGATGATCAGGTCATCTTTTATTGGAAAAGATGAACGAGCCACTAAACTCCTGAGTCTAGTACATTCGGATGTATGTGGACCTATGAGCTCAAGTACTAGAGGTGGATACTTCAACTTTATAACCTTCAAAGATGATCTATCGAGGTATGGGTATGTCTACTTAATGAAACATAAGTCGAAGTCATTTGAAATGTTCAAACTATTTCAAAATGAGGTTGAAAAATAAACTGGAAAGAGTATTAAAACTCTTCGATCTGATCGAGGGGGTGAATATCTTTCCAATGAGTTTTTGACATATCTTTGAGAGAATGGGATTCTCTCCCAATGAATCCCTCCTGGAACATCATAACATAATGGTGTGTCTGAGAGGAGAAATCGGACCCTATTGGACATGGTTCGATCCATGATGGGATTTGCTGGTTTGCCGATCTTTCTATGGAGATATGCACTCGAGTCAGCTTGTTACATTCTAAATAGGGTTCTGAGTAAATCTATTAATAAAACACCATATGAGATATGAATAGGGCGTAAGCCAGTGCTCTCACATCTTAGGATTTGGGGGTGTCCGACTTATGTCAAACATTTTAATGTCAGATAAGCTTGGACCTCGGTTTGATGAATATAGTTTTATAGGTTACCCAAAAGAAATCAAAGGGTACTACTTCTACCTTACTGATGAGCAAAAAGTGTTTGTCAGCCTTAAGGCAGTCTTTTTAGAAAAGAAGTTCCTTAGTGAAGGAACTAATGCCTCTAAGGTCGAACTTGATGAAGTACGATAGGTGGAAGAATAGATATAAGTTTTTGAATCTGAGCTGAATTTGATTAGATCAGACCCAGAACCCATTATAAATGCACTCTTAAGGCGATTTGGTAGAGTACCACATCAACCAGATAGATAGTATGATTTATTGATCCACAATGGGGATCCTGTCGAACTCGATAAAAATGATCAGGAATCGATCACCTATATGGATGCAATGCAGAGATTCGACTCTGAGAAATGACTTGAGGCCATAAAATCTGAAATAGAATTCTTGAAGGTCAACGATGTATGAACATTAGTTTACCCATCCGAAGGGGTGAAACCCATAGGGTGTAAGTGGATCTTCAAAAGAAAAAGGGGCATAGATGAAAAGGTGGAGATCTATAAAGCCCATCTGGTTGCCAAGGGGTATCGTCAATGTTATGGTATTGACTATGACGAGACGTTTTCTCCTATGGCAATACTCAAATTCATTCGAATTATGCTTGCCTTCGCTATCCATCTGAATTATGAAATCTAGCAGATGGATGTGAAACAGCCTTCCTAAATGGAGAGCTGGATGAAGAGGTGTATATGATATAGCCTAAAGAATTCACATCCATAGATGAGTCTAAGGTGTGTAGGCTTCAAAGGTCTATTTATGGACTGAAGCAGACATCTCGGAGCTGGATCATACGATTTGATAGAATAATCAAAATGTATGGCTTCGTTAAGAATGAAGAGGAGCCTTACATATACAAGTGGACTAATGGTGCAATAGTATTCCTAGTGTTGTATGTGGATGATATTCTCTTAATCGAAAATGATGTCCCAGTATTATAACAAATAAAGATCTGACTGTTATTGCAGTTCTTCATGAAAGATCTGGGAGAAGTTTCCTACATCCTAGGGATGAAGATCTATAGAAATAGATCTAAAAGATTGCTTGGATTGTTCCAGTCTATGTATATTGACACTATGCTGAAATGGTTCAGCATGGAGAATTTCAAGAAAGACTATCTATCGATAGGCCATGGAATTTTTCTCTCAAAGAGGGATTGTCCGACAACACCTTTAGAAAGAGAGCGTATGAGTAGAATACCATATGCTTCGATAGTGAATTCTATAATATACGCCATGACATGTACATGACCAAATATGGCATACTCACTAGGGGCAGTGAGTAGATACCAACCTGATCTAGGGGAGAACTATTGGAAGGTTGTTAAAATCATCTTGAAGTATTTAAGAAATACTAAGGATTAGTGGCTTGTATATGATGAATCGGACTTGAAACTTATGGGGTTCACAGAATCCAATTTCCAGTCTAATCATGATGATAGCAAGATTGTATCGTGATATATATTCACTCTTATTGGTGGGGCTGTTTGCTGGAAAAGTTTCAAGCAGCACACTATGGATTCAGTTTGGGAGATAGAGTATGTCGCTGCATCAGATGCTACCAAAGAAGTGGTGTGGCTGAGTAAATTTATCACTAAGCTTGAAGTAGCATCCTTTCTTGATGGTCCAGTTCTGCTCTCTTGTGACAGCTCTAGAGCCATTACTTGGGCAAAGAAATCTAAAGCATACCAGCGGACGAAATATATTCTGCGCCGCTTCCATCTTGTTCAAAAAATTATGGATCGAGGTGATATTGACCTTCAAAAAATCAACGGAAAGAAAAACCTGACCGATCCATTCACTAAAGCTATTTTGTGAAGGAGTTAAATGACTTCATGTCGAAGATAGGTATTAGATACTGCACCGATTGGCTTTAGTCCAAGTGGAAGATTATTGGGAATATGTCCCAAAGTCAATCATCAGCCTATTGATGGTTGTGCTACTTGTTATATTTGTATATGAATTATTAATTAATAAAAGTTATTTTAGCATTTTTCATCATAAATTCTATTGTCTTCTAATGAACTTCTGTGTTGTGATGAAGTTCTTAAGACTATCTAGATTCGACAAAGGAGGATTTGTTGTTTAGTCCTTAAATTATACATGATCAAAAGATACGTTGTTACTTAGGATGACAACATTTATCATGTATAGGTCGTTGTGTTCCTTATAGGTTGGTTGTCCTTGTAATCAAGGAGTGTTGAGATACTAGTATGGTATGCAAGTGAGATGTATGGGTACATCTATACTGAACGTGACCAACTCTAGAGTTTTTTGCTATCAAGATTTGCTCTAATGAAATAGGGTATAATTATCCCTCTGACCTGAGATCGCCATGGTGACCTCCAAGCAACTCACTGTGCTTTGGTGCCGAACTATCTGAATTTTTTATTCAGTGATGGAAGGTTTCTGGGCACAGTCAAGTACTTAAGAAGTCAGTGCGTGTATCAAGATGGGATTGACTACTCCTGATTTTAGGAGCTGTGTTCAATTATATTTCAATTTAGTAAAGCCTTCACTAGAGTAGTCTTAGTGAGAAGTCACAGGATTAATTGCTTTGAGACACAACATAGATGTATTTTCTAGGGTTGACAGTCAAACCCTGAATCATCTATTACATAAAGGTAATAGGGATGAATTATACAGTAACCATATTCACATAGGTTCTAAATGTTGCGATTGTGACTATTCGACCTATCTAGATGTTGGGTACCATTGCTAGATGGTCACATCGATTAATATAGAAATTGGTTTCTGTGCTATCGGCTTACGTTCGGACCTACGGAGTCACACACACTAGAGGTTCCTATCTGATCTGATGGCTAGTAAAGAGTCTCACTTAACTGAGACTCTATAATGAAGAGTCTCACTCGATTGAAACTTTATGGTCAAGAGTCCCATTGGACTAGGACTCTTCGATCGAGAGTCCTACTAGGTTGGGACACTGTGTCTCAATGTCTGGGAGTCTGTGGTCAAGAGTCCCACTGGACTAGGACTCTTCGACCAAGAGTTCCACAGCTCTAGGACTTCTAGTCCTACATGTCTGGGACTCTATAATTGAGAGTTGGGACTCTACAATTATGAGTTCCATTTGTTTCGGACATCGAGATCAAGAGTCCCACTAGTTTGGGACTCTTCGATCAAGAGTTTCATTTTGATGGGACTCTATTGTCCGGACACCCACCAAATTTTGAACTCTAGATTTATAAGAAGTTTTATTAATGATTGGATCACTAATTAACTTAATTTAATTGAGTAATTATTTTTGGATCAAGTCCAATTGAATTAGGTTCAGTTGGGTTTGACTCGGTTGGGTCATGGTTTGACCTAATCGCCGAGGAGATTTGAATCCTGATTTGATCAGAGGTTGGGCTTGATCAATTCCTAATTTTTTTAAAATTTAATTAAGCCTAATTAAGACTAATTATATCGGGTTTAATTTGATCTAATTAGGCCTAACCAATTTTGATTGGGTTGGTTCAATTGGTTGAAGTTTAAATTCAAAGACTAGTTTGACTAGTCTTCTCTTCCCATGCACCACATATGCCCCACGCCTCTTTGAATTCAATTTTCTTCTCTTGTAAAGTTTTCCATGCTGATTAAAGGTCTCTCACCCAGGTCTTCCATGTTCCAAATGGATTGGGATGATTGGTTTCATTCAAAAATTCAAAGGAGTTTGAATTTTAAAGGCTAACCACCCATGCACCAACTCACTTTTGTGCACCCACTTTTCATCATGAGAAAAGGTTCTCGTGCTTCATTCTCCATGCACAAAATATTCCATGCCTTCCCTTCTTTTGGTACTTTTTTGTTTGAAACAAATTGTTTGGCATTTGAATTCAAAACAAGTTTGAATTCAAATTGACAACCAACCCGTTCTAATCCTCTCACGCATACTCTCCACTATTTTGGCAAAAAATAAAAGGAATAGTATTTTGGATGTGAGACATAGATCCAAAAAAAAGGGAGAGGACTTCCATGAGCCTCTATGTGCATGAGAAAAATATTAAAAAAAATTGAGAGAAAGAAAAAACAAAGAGAGCTGGACGCAAGTTCTTTTTTTGAGTGCTACCTAGGGTTTTAGAACCTAGGATTCGAGAAGCAATTGCATGAGCTACGAGAGTTGTAAGCCCAAGAAACTTCAGAGAAAACCTCCTCTACCTACATTTACCAGCAATCCAGAGTATCTGTGAAGCCCATAGATGAAGATCAAAGTCATTTGATCGAAACAGCCCCTGAAAGACTTTGGTGCTGAGCTAGCACTCGCAGAGAGCCAATCAGGACCAGAAGCCTCATGTGGACAATCCATGGAGGTTGGATATTTGTGTGGCTATGTCGTGAATAGTAGACCTCCTCGATGATGATTAGATCATGGTGATTGACTACCCGTGCAAGGTATATTATTCAGAACACTTTGATGTAGTAAATAGCTTACTGCACTATTTTATTTTTTAGATCTGATATGTATGCATTTATGTCATGTTTAGATCCTTAGTGTAGGGTTTATTTGCTAATATGATCAGTAATTAATTAATTAGATTAATTAATTTTTTACTATAATTTAGCTAATTTTAAAAAAGTTTTTGAAAGTAGCACTGTTAACCCTACATTGATTCCTTTAATTCCTACCTGATCTGATGGCTAATCAAGAGTTCTAATGGTCTCAAACTCTATGGTCAAGAGTTCCACTAGACTAAAACTCGATGACCAAGAGTTCCATTAGATTAGGACTCTACCTTAGTGGGTCCCACTGGATTAGAACTCTGAGTTTTACTTGTCTAAGACTCTATGATTAAGAGTTTTGCTAGTCTGGTACTCTATGATTATGAGTTTTATTTATTTAGAATACTTCAATCTAGAGTTCCACTCATTTGGGACTCTTCGATCAAGAGTTTCATATAGATGAAACTCTATTTTCAGACACCCATTTGATTGAAATTTTATATTTATTAAAAAATTAATTAATAATTAAATTATTAATTAGCTTAATTTGATTAAGTGATGAGAATTTGATCAAATCTGATTGAATTTGATTCGATTGGATTTGACTCGATCAGGTTATAAGTTAACCTAATTGCTATGGAAGATTCGATCCTATTTGATTAAGATCTGAACCTAATTAATATCTAATTTGATTAAATTTTAATTAGACTAGATTAAGTCTAATTTAGTTAGGTTTGACATAGTCTAATTGGGTCTGAAAAATTGGTTTGGTTAAAACCATTTTGAACCAATTCAAAATGAGTTTGAATTTCAAATTTCCTTCTCCCTGCGCCTTGACCTTTTGACCCATGTTTTCTCTCCACGCACATTAGGAATGTACATGAGATTTCCCATGCCTAGAAGAGAACTATGCACCCTCTTTTATCTGCCTTTGACCAGGTCCAATTATTAGATGAGGTTGAGTTCATTTGAATTTTGAATTCAAATAAATTGGTTAGCTCTCTTTTGCCTTACCCTATCTTTTCTCCATGCCTCCCTTCCTTCATCATGCATTTTTTTTATTTTTTTAAAGTATGGGCATGCAAAAGGAGAGTCCTTATACGCATCAAACTCTTGCGAGGGGGCATTCAAAAAGGATAAGAAGAAATTTTATTTGAATTCAACTTGAATTGGTTGAAACAAGTTCAACCACTTATCTTATCCATTCCCACATTGCCATGCATTTGTTGCACAATATTTTGGGTGATTTCTAAGTGAGGGCGAGTAGCAGGAGAGTCCTTCTACTTGTCACCCACTTGGATGAAGCGATGGATGTGGATAGACTACTATTTGAATTCAAATTCAAGTAGGACATTGAAATTATTTCAACCGCCCATACTTATCTCCTCCCATGCATTTTGCCCACCAAATTGTCACCAATAAAAAGGAAAAATTTTGTAGGTATGTGTGAGAATGAGAGGAGGCTTTGTGAGGGAGAATTTGAGATAGGGGGTGCAAGTTTTGAGGGTAGGATATTCAAAAGTGAGGGTAAAGTTTCTCTTGTGGTAATTTTTTCTCACTACCAATTCTTTCATTTTTCTCTCTTTAGTCACCCATCTGAAAAGTATTTTTAGTAGTGGGTGTATGGCAGAGGGAGAGTCTCTTTACTCATGAAAATTTGTTTCATGAAAAAATTTCATTAAGAGATGGTGTGAGAGTGTTTTCGGGCGTAAGGATTTTGGGTGTGTGAAATCCTAAAATTTGGACTTAGGGTTCGGGTGGAGAGATTGAGCATTGTGAGTACCCGATCACCACCAAATTTGATACACCACCTCATGATCCTCCAAAGTTCATCTTTTAATTTTTTAGAGTATCTAAGAGATTAGAAAGAAGATAATCAATTGGATCGATCAAGATCGGCCGTCAAAGGCCCTGACAAGGAGCTAGCACTTCGGTGGAGCTGGTCGGGATCAGGAGCTCCATGTGGACCGTCTATAGAGGCCGAACAAGTGTGTGGCTATAGCACGACATCATGAGCTTCCTCCTATAGATTTGGATCGTATAGATCGTCTACCCATGCACGGGTATTATGTTTTGAACACAAGTCGATCAGTGAATATAATTTGCTGATCGATCGCGTTTAAATTTTCTATAAATATGAGCATAACTAGATCCTGAGTTGGATTTTATAATTTGATCATAGCATGCATAGAATTAATAATAGATTAATTTTAACTTTTACTACAATAAAATTTTGAAAATGCATGCTTTAACCCTGCTCGAATTTCAACAATGATATCAAAGCAAAGGTTTGCTTGACATGCTTATATGTTAATTAGAAAAATTAAATGCTAGCATATATGATATATTTATATGTTAATTAAAATTATTTAATTAATAAAAATAATAATTAAAAATTAAACATGAATATGTTAGATTAGATCTAATATGTGATTCATGCTTTAATTTTATTATGATTTATTTTCTATTATGAAAATAGCAATAGGTTGCTGTTTATGAAATGAGCTGACCCATTTTTGAAATGAGTTAACTCATTTGATGAACCAAAAATTGAACAACCTTTCAAAATTTGAAAAATTTTTACAAAATGCAGAACCCTGACCCATCTGCCCAAAAACATCATAAAATATTATGTGTTGTCTCACAGGATTTAGATTTGTGAATTAAAGATTCTAAGATATTTGCATAAGCTATGGGTTAATGGGTTAGGTGAATTAGGTCCATTAATTGGATTAAATCTAAGGTTAGTTGAAGAATGGACTAAATTATCGAAATTGATCAAATCTAATTAAATATTAAATTAGATTAGATTAAGGATTCTCTAGATTCAACTTCAATAGTTGTAGTTGGACGAATCCATGTCTTTAATAAAGATCAAGATGGACTTGATTCATGGCTACGCGGTCGAGCCCATAATCACTAGGTTGATCAGATTGAACCTAATTAATCAGTTGGTATCTAAGGTAAGTTTAGCAATTAAGACTAATGGTTTTTAATTGGGAGCTACTCGCATTGATTTGATCTTTGATGAGTTAATGGCATATCCCTTCCATTGATCTCACTTATCTGGCCAACATGGTCGATTAGGATTTGATTAAATCACTTGGTTGTTGGAAATATACGCTCTTTCCACACGGATCGGCATGGCTATCGATGATTAGCCAAGCAATAAGGAAGTACTTCTCAGAGATCTCTATGGAAGCATAATCAAATAAATCAAGGAATAGAGAAGAAGAGAAGAAGAGATTTTCGAAAGAAAAGAGCTTTTATTTAGTATATCTTAGCACTTTTATAATTTTGACCTATTTTCAGTATATATACTTTACAAAGAATCAAGCTCAAGCTCATAGAAAAACTTTTCAAATCCAAATAATCCACGTACACAAAATAATAACCAGCAAAAACTAAGTCGGCCCAATTTCAGACTGAGCTGGCTAACCTGCAACTAAGTCGGCTCAGTCCCAAACTGAGCCGATCTAGTTGTGTACCATGCCAACAGTCCAAAAATACTGTTTTTTATCTAAATTTTTCTTTGAGACCTAGCCGATCTAGTCCTGGACTAAGCCGATCCAGTTCCTAATTGAGCCAGCTCAATCTCAGAGTGAGCCGACCTAGTTTCTAAACTTTACTATTGAGACTGATTCTTCTTCCGACTCACTTCCATCTTCTCATGACCTATCTTCTCATGTTTCCAAGACTTGGGAGTGCTACTTTTGAGCTCGCATTCTCCACCTTGGTGTTTCTAAGTTCTTGTGAACTCATCTCTTTTCAATAGACCCATCCATGCCACACATCTCTGAAAGCTATCTCTGGGGAGTACCTTCATGAGTGCATTAGATTGATTCTCCTTAGTATGGACCTTCAACAATTCCACTTCACCTTCCTCCACTATCTCTTTGATCTTGTGGTACCTCATGTCTATATGCATTGTGTGTGCATGATAGACTAGGTTCTATGCCAACAATAGAGCACTCTGACTATCACTGAATAGTGTAACCTTACTCTGCTCCACTCCCAACTCATCAATCAGCCTCCTAAGCCAAAGGGCTTCCTTTGCAGCCTCCATTATCCCAATGTACTTGATCTTTGTGGTAGACAAGGCCGTGATTGGCTAAAGGGTTGTTCTCCAAGACACCAATCCACCATATATGTAGAAGAGATATCGAGTACTAGACCTCCTTGTATCAAGATCACCAGTATAATTTGCATCAACAAATCCTTCTAGAGGATCTAAACCTTTACACATCTTCATAGATTATTCTCCAAATCCTCCCGACTGCTCACCAAACACCAAACCATAATCTCTTGTTCTATGCAGATATCTCAATATCCATTTCAATGCTTTCCAGTGTTCCTTCCTAGGGTTAGCCATGTATCTACTAACCGTGCTCACAGCATGTGCTATATCTGATCAATAGCACACCATAGTGTACATTACACTGCCTACAGCATTTACATAAGGAACTCATTTTATGTACTCTCCTCTTCTGACTGGGGGCACTATAACTTGGAGAGAGACATATGGCTCGACAATGGCGTCTCTGCAGGTTTGGCCTTCTCCATCCCAAACCTCTCCAAAACCTTCTGGACATACTTTTCTTGTGACAAATGGAGCACTCCTTTGCACCTATCTCTACAAATCTCCATTCCAAAGATTTTCTCAGTTGGATCCAAATCTTTCATCTCAAATTCAGATGATAATGCCCTTTTCAACCTTTTCACAGCATCCATGCTTCTACTGGCTATGAGCATATCATCTACATACAATAATAGATACAGGGCATCCTCCTCATCTACATCCTTGATGTAGACACAATAATTATATTTACATCTACTGAAACCCAGGCTCAAGACAAAGCTATCAAACCTTCAATATCACTGATGAGGGATTGTTTCAAGCCATACTAAGACTTCTTGAGTAAACACATCTTTTCTTCCTATCCCATCTCCATGAAAATGAAATAATCTGCTGCTTTAATGTATTTTTCGCTTCCAGTTTTCCCATGAAGGAAGGCTGTCTTCAACGTCCAT
>QRFJ01001838.1:23557-111634 GCA_006176705.1 Cocos nucifera | reverse complement strand
GATAGACTAGGTTCTATGCCAACAATAGAGCACTCTGACTATCACTGAATAGTGTAACCTTACTCTGCTCCACTCCCAACTCATCAATCAGCCTCCTAAGCCAAAGGGCTTCCTTTGCAGCCTCCATTATCCCAATGTACTTGATCTTTGTGGTAGACAAGGCCGTGATTGGCTAAAGGGTTGTTCTCCAAGACACCAATCCACCATATATGTAGAAGAGATATCGAGTACTAGACCTCCTTGTATCAAGATCACCAGTATAATTTGCATCAACAAATCCTTCTAGAGGATCTAAACCTTTACACATCTTCATAGATTATTCTCCAAATCCTCCCGACTGCTCACCAAACACCAAACCATAATCTCTTGTTCTATGCAGATATCTCAATATCCATTTCAATGCTTTCCAGTGTTCCTTCCTAGGGTTAGCCATGTATCTACTAACCGTGCTCACAGCATGTGCTATATCTGATCAATAGCACACCATAGTGTACATTACACTGCCTACAGCATTTACATAAGGAACTCATTTTATGTACTCTCCTCTTCTGACTGGGGGCACTATAACTTGGAGAGAGACATATGGCTCGACAATGGCGTCTCTGCAGGTTTGGCCTTCTCCATCCCAAACCTCTCCAAAACCTTCTGGACATACTTTTCTTGTGACAAATGGAGCACTCCTTTGCACCTATCTCTACAAATCTCCATTCCAAAGATTTTCTCAGTTGGATCCAAATCTTTCATCTCAAATTCAGATGATAATGCCCTTTTCAACCTTTTCACAGCATCCATGCTTCTACTGGCTATGAGCATATCATCTACATACAATAATAGATACAGGGCATCCTCCTCATCTACATCCTTGATGTAGACACAATAATTATATTTACATCTACTGAAACCCAGGCTCAAGACAAAGCTATCAAACCTTCAATATCACTGATGAGGGATTGTTTCAAGCCATACTAAGACTTCTTGAGTAAACACATCTTTTCTTCCTATCCCATCTCCATGAAATCATCTGGCTGCTTTATGTAGATTCTTTCCTCCAAAGTTCCATGAAGGAAGGCTGTCTTCACGTCCATCTGTTCCAATTCCATGTTATACTGTGCCACCAGTGACAGCAAAACTTGAATAGATATACGATGCACCATAGGAGAGAAAATTTCTATGTAGTCAATCCCTTCTCTTTGTGAGTATCCTTTTGCTACCAGCCTTGCTTTGAATCTGATGTCACCTTGTTCTGAAGGTGCTTCTTTCTTTGTGAACACCCTCTTTAAGCCAATAGGTCAAGCACCCTCTGGAAGATCCACCAGCTGCCATGTCTGATTCTTCTCAAGTGATTCCATCTCCTCCATCATGGCCTACATCCATGAATCATGATCCTCACTCTCCATGACATCTGCATAATTCTCTGAATCTTCATTAGCAGTGATGAGTGCATAGAAGATAACCTCATCAATGCTATATCTGATCAATCTCCTAATAGTATGCTGGGTCTTGTGCAAAGCCACTCCCACTGACACATCTCTACCTGATGTTTGTGGCTACTCCTACACACCTATCTGAAATGCTGGCCCTCCATGCTGATTTTCAATCTGAGATAATACTTTTCTGCCCAATTCTACCTCAATAGGAACACTCCTATAAGTGGATGTAACCTGTATGCCATCATTCTCTGACTGACCACCGTTGTTCACCTTTGTTTCTCTAGTTTCATCTATCTCAGACCTCCTTAAGATGCTCTTCTCATCAAAGATAACATCCCTACTGATCACTGACTTTGGTGCCTGAGTGTCCCATGGTAGGTACCCCTTGACTCCTTGTGGATATCCTATGAATGTCATCTTTTAAGATTTTGGATCCAATTTGCTCCTCTCGGTTGCCTCTACATGTACATAGGCTATGCAACCAAAGACTTTCAGGTAGCCAAGCTCCACCTTCTTTCCACTCTAGACCTCTTCTAGAATGCCTCCATTTAGCTTATAATGAGAGGACCTATTCACAAAAAAATAAGAAAAAGTTAGAGCATCAGCCTAAAAGGACTTTGAGAGTGATGTGTGCAGCCTCAAACTCCATGCCTTCTCGATCAGTGTCTGGTTCATCCTCTCCGCGACACAATTCTGCTGGGGAGTCATCCTCACCATGTAATGGTATTTGATGTCATTTTTCTCACAATACCTCCTGAACTCTAGGCTAGTATACTTTCCTCCATTGTCCAACCTCAGACACTTTAGCTATCTTTCTGACTCCTCTACTTTAGCTATTCAGGCTCTAAACTGAGCAAACACCTCTAATTTTTCTCTGATCAGATAAATCCATACCTTCTTTGAGAAATCATCAATGAAAGAAATATAGTATTTTGCCCCACCTCTAGCTGATACAGAAGCTGGTTCCTACACATCCGAGTGCACTAAATCCAGCACTCACTCGCTGTGCTTGGTACTTCTGGCAAACTTCACCCTATGCTATTTGCCAAAGATACACGACTCATAAAGATTTATGCCCTCCTTCTTCAAGGCTGGGATCATATCTCTTCTGCTTAGTTTTGTGAGCCCACGGTCACTCATATGATCCATCCGATAGTGCCACAGTCGATATAAAATCTGCTCCTCCTATGCCACTGCTAGCACCTCTACACTATCATTTACCACTAAGCCTTCTATTCTGTAAAGATTGTTGCTCAGTCTTCTACCTCTCATCACCACCAAAGCTTTCTTAAAAATTTTCAGACATCCACTCTCAGCCTGGTTACTAAAAGCATAACCCTGCTCCTCCAAGTAGCCCAAAGAAATCAAATTCTTTTTCAACTCCGGTACATGCCTGACATTTGATAATATACAAATTATCCCATCATACATCCTCACCCTGATAGAGCCAATTTCAGCAACTTTGCATGGGTGATCATCTCTAAGGCTGACACTTCCACCATCGGCCTTCTGGTAGGTAGCAAACCACTCCCGATGAGAAGTATAGTGGTGCGAGCATGCTGAATCTAATATCTACATAGTATCGCACTCTATGAATTCATCTGATTAACTAGCAAGTCTTCTCCACTGCTCACAGAAGCTGTATCATCTTTTTTGCTGGCCTTCTCTTTTTCTGATCTCAAAAGAGGATAATCTCTCCTCAGGTGTCCAAGCTGATGATATTTATAACATTTCAACATCATCTTCCTCTGATCGCAAGACTTTGACATACCTTTGGATTTCTTTTTTGTCTTCTCATTTGATCTTCCCTGTCTTTCATTCACAATCAAGATCTCAGACTTAGGATCTCCCTTGCAGATCTTCTCTCTTTACTTATTTGATCTAAGCACACCAACAACCTCTTCATAGTTTATGGTCTCCTTGCCATAAACTAAAGTTGTTATGAGGCCATCATACGAACCTGGGAGAGAACATAATAGCAGCAATGCCCGATCCTTCTCATCAATCTTCACATCCAAACTCATCACCTTAGAACACATCTGATTGAACCTTTGGATATGTGCAACAAGATCTCTATCTTCGGGCATCCTTAGAATATATAGCTATTTTTTCAACCATAGCTTGTTCGTTATGTTCTTTTCCATGTATGTGTTCTCTAGTCTCTCCCAGAGCTCCTTTGCCATAGTCTTTGTGCAAACCTTGAGCAAAATTTGATCGATCAAGCACATTCGGATTGTGCTAAAAATAATTTTCTCTAACTCTTTCTAATCCTCAGCACTGATCTTTTTTGGCCTTTCTTTTGTCAAGACCTTGTAGATCCTCTGCTGAACCAGCAAGTCCTTTACTCTTTGCTGCCATAGGGTAAAGTTTCACTTGCCATCGAACTTCTTAAAATCCACCTTAAATTTACTTGATCCCATGACTTCAAATAAGAAAAAAATAGATTCCTAACACCCTTCACAATCACACACTAAAAAAACTATCCTTCACAGAAAATCTAACTAGCCCTAGATCCTCTTTCCAAACTTCTATATCATCGTTCCTTCATGCAAACAATCTCCACCTCAATCTAGAGACAACCATGAAGTAAACTAGAAGCTTTTAGGATAAAACCTGGTACAACAGATCCTAAATGTAGTAAATCCTAGGAGTCTTCCTTCCTTCCATGCAACACCACTCTGATACCAAATGTTAAAAATATGTGCTTTTTCCACATGGATTGGCGTGGCCACCGGTGATTAGCCAAGCAATAAGAAAGTACTTCTCAGAGATCTCTACAGAAGTATAATCAAATAAATCAAGGAATAGAGAAGAAGAAAAAAAGAGATTTTCAGAAGAAAAGAGCTTTTATTTAGTATATTTCAGCACTCTTATAATCTTGATCTGTTTTCAGTATATATACTTTATAAAGGATCAAGCTCAAGCTCATAGAAAAACTCTCCAAACCTAAACAACCCACATACATAAAATAATAACCCATAAAAACTGAGCCGGCCCAGTTTCAGATTGAGCCGGCTAACCTACGATTGGGTCGGCTCAATCCCAGATTGAGTTAACCTAGTTGTGTACCATGCCAATAGCTCGAAAATGCTACTTTCTATCTAAATTTTCTTTTGAGACCTAGCCGACCTAGTCCTGAATTGAGCCGATCCAGTTTTCAACTGAGTTGGCTCAGTCTCAAAGTGAGTCGGCCTACTTTCTGAACTTTACTATTGAGATTGATTCTTCTTCCGACTCACTTCCATCTTTTCACGACCCATCTTCTCATATTTTCAAGACTTAGGAGTGCCACTTCTGAGCTCACATTGGTGATTCGAGCTGACCCATATTACTAGGAATCAGTTTGACTAATTTCAATCAGTAAAATTTTAGGTGCCCACGGACCTAAATTGATCCTAATTCTTATAAGATATGTGTGCCCTTGAAGCTAGAATTGGTTGACACTTGTAATATACATCTAAGGGCAAAATTATAATTTTAACTATAAATAATAAAATGGATTATTTTCTACCATAATGTGTATTTGAAAGTGTCTGTGATACATCCCTTGAGTTAATGATAATGATAGTTCATATTTTTAAGAGTTAAAAATTTAAGACATAAATTTTTATTATTAACTCATAAAATGCTTCCAACCGTAGGATCGTCATGAGGATGGTGACTGATCTGAAAGGTTGGTGTACGATCGCTTCTTTAGGATAGATGAGACTTGAGTCTACGGTATAGAGACACTAGAGCGAGAGTACAGGTACTCGTTAGAGAACGAGGATACTGAGCGTGACCACCTCGAGTAGTCATAGAAAAATCTACCTTCTTGTTGATGACTGGCTCGAAGCTACAGTGGTGTGTCTGATTCTTTGACTGAGATACATCGATAGTTTATCTTGAGGGTGTTATAGTTTAACTATACCATAACTCAATTTCCTAGCCATTTGGAATCTTGAGGTGTATGTTGGCTATAGTATGTTCATTGTAGAAATTGGATTATACCAATAGGAGATCTATCAACCTTAGTAGATGAGGAGCAGCCCTATGATAATCATGAGAATCAAGTCCATAAGCCCATGGCCATGGTAGAGTGAAATAATTGAAAGAGTTTCTATTAGGGTTTTCACATTGGACTTGAATTGAATGATTAATTCATATGACGAAAATTAGGGTATGACGAGATCACCATAACCCTAATCCAATCAGGGCTCAAGATAGAGAAACTTAATCACATAGGTAACTGCACCAAAAGATTTTATTTCAATTCTGATTGGTTGCCACCATATGCTGTTAGGTGTCACTGATAGATTTTGGAAGCAATTAGAATGATTAGGATGATCGATCATACTAGTTGTCTAAATCAAAAAAGTTCTAATCCATCGAAAGGTGTTCCGATGATGTTGATGATAGAGATCGTGATGTATCCCATTACCATACTAAACTGAACCTAACTAGATCACACAAACAAGGATTTCAATTTGAATATTATCAATTGGACTAACCCAGTTCAATTGATTTGAATAAGATTTAATTAGGTTTAAGAAAATCATGCTACTACATTATTGAGCCTAATGTTCTCCTTCAACAATCATTAAAGCTTATCTCGACTGAGCCAAATATGCTTGGGCTCACTTAGAAACCTTTATTTTGTTTGACTGGAGCTTGTCTAGGTCGAAAAAGGGTTGTCTTAATTTATGAGATAAATTTGAGACAACACCTACCATTTTACGTCACCTGCTAAATCTTGTCCTTTGATTTTGGTCAAACATTAACCTTTGACACTTAGATATCTGCCCATGTGTCATGCATCCATAGGAGAGAACATGAGGCTTTGTCCCCCTACTAAAAAGTAGAAAAAAAAGGGGTGTATGCCTAGGTAGGCGTGCGCCCCATGAGGATCTTGCTTGGAGTCCCATATAGATGGGACTCCAATTGCTTCATGCTTTTAACTTGGGTGGCGCCAAAGAGTCTTCTTTGACCAATCTTGGAGCCACCTAAGTAGATTTATGAGGGACTCTAATCTGATTGGATCAGATGATGTCATTCCATCAATCAGATTTAGATTTGATTGTACAAAGAGCCATGATTGACCAGGATGATATGGCACTGCATGATGCAGCAGGATCTATATAAACCCTATCTGCACCTAGGATTGAGAAGTCCTACCCTTTGCCCATGCCATAAGGCTTCTGTCCCTCCCTCTCCATGCCACCATCAAGTCCTCTCTCTCCTATCCACGTCCAAGAGTTTCTGGGTGCGATCCGAGCAAGAGAAAGATGACAGAAAAGGAAGAAGGCAGCACTACTGCAAGAGAAAATGGCTGATCTTCAAAAGTTATTTTGAAGACCTTCAAGATCAGATCCAGATCTGATTTTTGGAGGAGAGATTGAGAAGGAGAAGACCTTTAGATCCTATCTAAGTGGATACCGATAGAGACCAGAAACTTGCATAGCTACATCCAGAATCTCAGACAAACATCGAGATCATTATAGGATAATAGGATTATCCATAACAAGGTATAATTAAATTATATTTAATTAATTTTATTCTATTTTATTTTATTAGATTAATAAAATTAGATCTAAAAAGTCCTAGATTTAATTTATATTTAAAAGAAAATTTTTTTAAAATATTCTTCTTGATCCAATCAGATCTGAATGAATCTGATTCGAAAAACTGATTTTTTTCTTCAACTGGTATCAGAGCCAGGTTTCCATAATTAATTAGATCTAATTTTAATATATTTTTTATTTAATAATTAGATGATTTCAGATGTCACATGAGATGTGATTAGATCTAAAATCAAAAAATTAAAATTAAATAATTTAGATCTAAGATGTATGAGATGCATGATTAGACTAGGAATAGAATTATTCTATGTATAGTCTAACATGATCATAATTTTAATTTTATTAATTATAATTTTTAGATCTATTTATTTACTATTTTTTGATATTATAAATATTATAATTAGATCTAAAAAATAGAAAATAAATTTATTTAATTCATATGAGATATGATTGATGCATGTTTAGACTAGTTGTAGAATAGATCTATAAAATTATCTTGAATAAATTTAATTTGATATGATCAAATTTAAGTTTTATTTTTTTAGATGATTATGAGATAATTTATATCTAAAAATATGCATAATATGATACATGAAATGTATGTAAAATATATTTTTAAGTTAGATCAATTTTTATATGTAATATATGATGTAGATCTAACTAGTTTTGTAGATTCATCATGTTTCTGATTAAGGCGTTCCACTTGATCATTCGATCATAAGAACAAAAAAGAGTTTAAAGGCCCTCTCCTCTCATTCGATGGAGTATTCTTATGATGTGTAAGGGTGTTGCGCATTCATCCTTAATCAAAAATCGAAAACTTATTTTCTGTAAAACCCTAGATCTTGAAATCTTAGGATTTTATTTACATGTTTGTTTGTGAACCCTAAACTTAATTAGGAATTAAGATTATGAAATATATTAGATCTAAAATTAAGAATTTTTAGATCTAAGACATATTCATAAAATTGGGTTCGGGCTTGGGTAGCTCAATTAGGTCTAGTGGTTGATCAAATTGAATCAAGAGTTAGTTAGATGGGATCAAGAATGCTTAAATTGACCAGCCTAATAGGATTAAATTTGGATCAAGGTCGAGTCACATGAGTGATCGATCAAGTTAAGATCTAATTAGGCTCAGTGGTTAGAGTCTGGGTTGTAGGCTAATCCGATTGGTTTTGGCTCAATAATTTGGTGTCTAAGGTAATTTCGGCAGATATGACCGACTGGTTTTTAATTAGAAGCTACTTGACTTGAATGCATTCTTGTCGAGTTAATGGCATATCCCTTCCACCAGTCCCACTTACCTGACCATATTTGTCGGCTCAATTTTGATCTAAGGTGGCTAATGATCTGAGCTAACCCATGCCACTAGGTTAGTCATAATGATTATGACTATGTCAAGTCAAGTTTAAAGAGATCTAAATCAAATCTTCCTAAGAAAAAAATTAAGTCTAAGGTCTTCCACCATTGTAGATATGTGGGCCCTTTTTGGAGTTGATTATTCTTGGATGATCACGGTGGTTCAGTTGCATTGAAAAGATGCAACCATGTCTATTAGGCATTGGATGCTATGGGCTGGAGGATGGATTGGGCTCAATATTCTAGATACGGTGAGAGACCCAATTAGGAATCTAATTTATGCAAATGGAGTGTCTGACTTAACTAAGAAGTGGATCAATATTTCGGGCATGGTGAGATTCATGAATTAGAGACCAAGCCTGGGTGCACCATGATTAGAGAATCATTGGACAAAATTTGTTCACTCATTGGCTAACCCATCACCAATAACTGTTAGGTGAGGTGATGAGTCAGTTGGTGGGACTGCACCATCCACTAGAAATCATTAATCATGGAGATTTTTGCATCTCTACAGAGAGAGTGTAGGGATCCAAAGAAACTAGTGAGAGCTAATTTATTTAAAAATCAAATCCCTAAATAAATTGGTCAAGTCTTAATTATAAAATCTAACTGGAAACTTTGACTCTCTACAAAAAAAAAATATCTACATCCAACCCACTAGCTCGTATCCTAGACACCTATAGACTGATCGGATTCAATTATAAGGATTGGCTCCAAAACATTAAAATCATTTTGGATTCTGAGAAGTTAACTCATGTATTGGATCAGGATCCTCTCACCATACTAGTCCATCCATCTGCTAAATAGAGAGCATCTCTTGATAGATGGATGGATGAAGATAACAAGATCAGATACTACATATTGGGCTTAATGTCTGATGATCTTCAGCGCCAACATGAAGATATCAAGACTGTCCGCCAAATGTTGGCTCACCTGCAAGAGTTGTTTGGTGAACAGTATCGCGCAGCCAAATATCAGATTACTAAATGACTGTTTAAGGCTAAAATGCATGATGGGCAGTCAGTCCAAGATCATTATTTGATGATGATCAAGGACTTGGAAGAGCTTGAGAAGCTTGGAGTAAAGTTAGACAAGGATCTACAGAATGATATAATTCTGCAATCCTTGACTGATGCATATGGGTAGTTCATCACGAACTACCATATGCATATACTTTAGAATACTTTGACCGAACTTATGAATATGCTGGTTACTACTGAACTTTTTATGAAAGATTCTAAAGGCTTGATACTTGCTATGGAATGGACTTCTTCCAAGAGAAAGTCTTTTAGAAAGAAGAAGTCTGTGAAAAGGCAGAAGGTGGAAGGTGGAAAGAAAAAAAAGACAGAGCTAAAGAAGAAGACCGCTGACAAAGAAAAGTATTTTCATTGTAATACTGATGGCCATTGAAAGTGAAACTATCCTACATACCTAGCCATCCTAAAGAATAAGGAGACAGATCCTTCTGGAGGTATGCTTGTTATTGAATCTAATCTTATGATTTCTTCTGCATCCAGTTGAATGCTTGACTCTGGTTCTAGTGCTCATTTGGGCACTTTCATGCTGGATCTTAAGGATAGCAGGAGGTTGAGGGATGGTGAGATGATCCTACGCATAAAAAATAGAGCAAGGGTTATTGCTGTGGCCGTGGGAACCTACCCTCTTCGACTACCATTTGGCTTAGATTTAGTACTTAGGGATTGTTATTATGTGCTTACCGCAAGCAGGAATTTGATTTCTATTTCATGTTTAGCATAAGAAGGCTATGTAATTAGTTTTCTTAAGGACCATTGTAATATTCGTTTTGAAAGAAATAAAATTACAAGTGGTTTCATCATTAACGGTCTCTACTAGTTATATATTGATGTATCTGTCTTTAATATCGAGCAAAATGTGAATACCGTAAAATGACCCAGGGATAGTCCAAATGATAAGTATCTATGGCACCTAAGGCTAGGTCATATAGTAGAAGATAGGATTAATAAATTGGAGAAAATCAGACTATTGAGTCCATTGACTTTTGAGTCATATCCAATTTGTGAATCATGTCTTCATGGCAAAATGACTAAGCTTCCTTTTGTAGGACATGGAGAAAGGGCCATGGATCTACTAGCCCTAGTACATACTGATGTGTGTGGCCCATTTGATGTGTCAGCTAGAGGCAACTTTGATTACTTCATAATCTTTATTGATGATTTATCTCGGTATGGGTATATGTATCTTATGAGATACAAGTTTGAAGCTTTTGAAAAGTTCAAGAAATTCAGACATGAAGTCAAAAAGCAAACTAGAAAATCCATTAAGATTCTTCGATCAGATCGAGGAGGTGAATACCTTAGTTGAAAATTTCTGAACTATCTCAAGCAAAATGGCTTAGTCTCTCAATGGACTTCACCTGGAACACCTCAACTTAACGAGGTTTTAGAATGGAGAAATCGGACCGTATTAGATATGGTTCGATCCATGATGAGCTTCACAGATCTTTCTGATTTTCTTTGGGGATATAGTCTATTAACTACTATATATTTACTGAACAGGATTTCCTCTAAAATCATTCCTAATGGACTCATAGGCTTGAATAGGCTAGGAATCTTTTAACCGAAATGTTGACGGTTTTCTTCTATCAAGAAAACTACCTTGGCATAACTACCATTAGTGAATAGTTACATACCATCCAAAAATATTTGATAATAAAAATTTTATGCGGGCCACATAAGCAACATATCCAGCATGCTTGCCTCAATTTGTCAACCCATGTACTCATTAGCTGCCTCTTTCTAATTGCACGTCACCCAATATTTACCCTCTATTTTAGCATGGCGGATTGATAAAGGAGAGGATGGATGGATCTTTTGTCCATCCTAATGTATGTTTGATGAAATATGAAATGATGGATTGGAATGGTTTCCTTTTCAATTTAGTAGATGAGGATTATAATGGAAAATGGATGATATTTTATATAATACTTTTACTTCACAATCCTTTGATAAAAAAATATAGTTATTATTATTTATAGAATTACTTATTCTAAAGAAGTAGGATAATAGATAAATTTATAATCTTTATAATTTATAATTATATAAAAATTATATAAAAATTTATTTTTAATTAAATTAAATTTAATAAAATAATTTTATAGATTAGTTATATATGAATTAATTTATTTATAGATTAATTACATATAACTAAATAATTTATTATTTAGTAATGATTAATTTTATTGATATAAAAATCCTTTTCTAATATGCTTCATCCATCCTTCTTTGCATCCTCCTAGATTGGGAGCATGCAAATTTATAGGCAATTCATTTTTATCCATTATTCTTAAGATTTTTTCAAACCAAATGATAGATAGGGGCTATTCATCCTTCCAACCTCATCAATAACCCTCTCATGACCACAACCAAACACGGAGTTAGTGAATGCATGTATGATTCAATTATCCTAGAGCATCAAAATGTGATTGTGGGAGTCATTTTTGATAATATTATGGTATATATAATATCTAATAAGGGGAAGAAACAAGTCCTTCACCCGTTCAACTCGAATGTCTCAAAGAAAATTTAGAAAAAAGATGAAAAAAATATTTAAAAAAAAGGTTTATGTTGCTCTACCTAACTCTTTATAGATTGTGAGGTATGCTTGGTCAAATTTTTTTCTAAAAAAAAAAACTTTCGATTTGATTGGCATGATTCAGGATCTAAATAATAGAATTTTGACTTAATTTAACTTACTATAATATTAGCATCAAGTCAAATAAAAAAAGATTAATTTAATTAGACATCATATAATCAAATTATAACCTTCAGAATGCAGATCTTGCTCTTAAATACTATTTAACTCTACTTATAGTAACAAAAATTATCCATACCAAGCTTGCTGATTCTTTTAGATCAACATCATGAACTAGAGACCTCTAAAGTACCTCACGATTTGCTTTGTTGGTCGCAAGGACTCATCAGTGTTTGCTTTTATCCATGCTGTCCATCAGTGGCAAGTCCCAATTAAACTCTTGAGGTATAGGGCTAAGATTTTGGATTCCACTTTGGCATGGCATACTCCTCAGAAACTCGTATAGGCTTGCAAATTACTATCTTAGATTAATACCATCTAATATTAGATTCTCATAAGTTCCTATTTTCTATAATTACCCAAAATACATGAAAACACAGAAGAAAGAACTCAATATCCTAAACAGCAGCTTGAAGTTGTTCTCCATACATATGATCCTCCAACCAAGCCAATAAGATCTGATGACAATTAAATTATTATTTAAAAAAACCCCTTATAAGAATTCATTATGCAAATGATAAGTTGGGCAAGTGCTGTAAAGTCTGAGACCCAAAGAATGGAAGTATTGGCTAGTTGGTTGCCGACTCCTTACCATGTGCTAATAATAGGACACAAACGTGTAACAGGGACGCACCATGGAGTTTGCTAGAATGTCCCTAAGTTTTAAGTCTGGATGTAGCACTTGAGAAGGGGCTTGACCTAACCCATACGTATCACATATCCACAACCATTATCATCAAGCACATTAGAAAAATGTTAGTGCTCTATAGAGCTAAGGGCTAAGATAGCTAGTGGGCCTGTAGGAGTAAGCCCATTATTATAGTACAAAGAGACATTTATGTCAAGATTTATGCTGTTACCAATATATTAAAAAAAAAAAAAAAGGCTTGGAGGCTATAAGAAGGCTTGTTCCAAGCTCAAGCTTTTTCTTCTGCTTCTACTAGGAATAGATAGGGATCGGGTATAATGTGTGGTATATTGGTTCAGTTATAAAGAGCAGTTGATGTATTTGGTAAAGATGTATTTTTGCAAATGCTTTTGTTTTTACTAGAATGACCACTCGAAGTGGAAAGTTACTTAAAAATGTTTGAGGATGAAATGAATGTTAAGTACTCTTAACTTTTTGAAATCGTAGGTAAGTTAATTTTGAGGAAAGTTTCTTAAAAAGTTCGATGATGAAATGAATGTTAGGTACTCTTAACTTTTTGAAATCGTAGGTAAGTTAATTTCGAAGATAAATTTTTTTAATGAGGAAAAATATAAAGGCCATTCCATTTGAATTGGCCTAGTTCAACCAATCCAACCATAAGCTGGGCATGTGCTTTATTTGTGCTAGTGCGTTATAGCAAGGGATACCGAATGGAAGTCTCTCTTGCTAGCTCTTAATGGAAATTGCAGCCTTAGAGGCTACCAGAAGTTATGAAAAGCCTAGCCTTTGCCATTATTTAAGGACTTCTATCTTGATAAGTTGCCATTGTCGAACAAACCAAAAAGTCCTCTATCATCTTGTCATTCCATGCTTCATTGCCATGCTGCTAACCTATGCTTACCAAGATGTTGGTCAAGACGTCACTAGAGATGAGGTATTGGTGGCCCTTCTCTCTCTATTTCATGACCTACTATTAGTTAGATAACCATTACTGGCCGAAATCTCTTCAAGAGATTGTTGGATTTCGTCGAAAGCCCAGCTCCCCTCTTTCATGCTTAGTCTCCCCTATTTTGCCATTACACTATTCATCACCCCCCTTTTTCTTTGCTCATTGCCTCTTTCCCCCGTTCTCTCTCTAAAGGGCAAAATGCATGACCATCCCCTATTTTTATCCTCTCACATTCTCTCTCCTTTATCTCTCTTCCTCTCCCTCTCTCTCTTCTTCTCTCTCTCTCTCTCTCTCTCTCTCTCTCTCGATTAGTGCATCTAAGTAGCAGGTCCCTTCCATTCTCTCTCTTTCTTCCATTCTTGATCAATATTGGTAAGGAATTTTAAACCATCATTGTAGTCACATAGCATATCAGGTTCCAATCCTCATTAGATTGTGGTGGATTATATCATTGTAACACCCCATCCCTAAATCCAGATGACGGTGCTACACTCCATCCTTATCTAAGAGTAAAGAGCTATACTTTATCCTTAAATAAGAGCTAAGAAAAAATTCTAAACTAAGCTAAACTATAATATTACTTAAATCTACTTTTCAAATAATTACCTTAACCAATTCTTCAATCAACATATACAATCTAATTTAACCTCTTAATCTACTAAAGCAAATATCTTAATTTAATTCAACAATTTTACATAATCAAATTTAAGATTCCATTTACAAAATCATACTATATATATTTTATATAATCACTTAGAATACAACAAGCTCATCACTTTTTGATTTAACTATCTCAGCTATATAATACATCTCTCAATATATTATAAATTTATAAACCAACATCTCCCAACAACTTCCTCAGCTAGAGGTGCTAATACACATGCTGATATATACCACTGGACTAAGCTACTCCAAAACTGCAAAGAGAAAGAGTGAGGGGTGAGACTTGAAAAGTCTCAGTGAATAGATAAACAATCCAACAATGGAAAAGAAGAAGATATAGTTGAAATATTCATTATTATAACATATAACATATATTTCTGATATACTTTCAAATATGAGTAACCTAAGTAGGAACAAGACCATAAATAAATTATTTTGCAGAAAGAAGGCTTTACTGAGCTAAAATAAGTTTACTGAGCTAACAAAAATTTGCTGAATGAAAAGAAATATTCTGAACTATAATAAACCAATTCTTTGCTAAATAATGCTGATGGTTATGATAGACTACTCCCAGCACATCCCTACCATGAGTAGTCAGCATATAGTATGAATGTAAATGCTACTGAATTAAAGCCCCACTAAATATTCAGATACACAACCAATACACTGCCCATACACTGTTGATACACTGCCAAGCCCCTCAGGACATTTCGATATCTTATATCGTAAGGAGGTGTCGGCTGCTATATACTGTAAGACATACTGTGCTATGCATTTTTTTCAAAAACTGATACTGAATAAACTTTCAAATACTAATAGGTTAATTAAAATAAAATCCAAATAAGAGAATAAGCTAAGTATCAAAATATTTGTACATATTTCTATTTCATACTTATGAAAATGAATAGAATCATATATAAAAAAGAAAATACTAAAGCTAGATAATAAAATCCACTCACCTTAACTAACTAGCCACTGAGCTAAATGGCTTACTTAAGCACCTTTCCAACCCATTCTTTTTCCTATATCATCAATAAATACTGATTAATATGATACCATGCAACTCAAGATCAAAACTACACATACGTTGCTTATAAACACTTACTTAATTCTTTCAATTATTCTTTTCTAATCACCCTTGCTTACTTCAGCTTAGGTCTATTAGATATATGTGCCCTAGAAGTCAGAATTGGCTGACACTTGTAATACACTCTAGGGGCAAAATTATAATTTTGACTAAAATCAATAAATGGGTTATTTTCTATCACATATGTGTATTTAGTGTCTGTGATACATCCTTTGAGTTAATGGTAATGATAATTTATATTTTCAAGAGTTGAAAATTTAAGACATGAATAATCATTATTAACTCATAAATTGCTCCTGACCATAGGATCATCACGAGGATGGTGATTGATGCGGAAGGTTGGTGTACAATCGCTTCTCTTTAGTAGATGAGTCTTGAGTCTACGGTGTGGAGACACCGGAGCGAGAGTACAGGTACTCGTTAGAGAACGAGGGCACTGAGCGTGACCACCTCGAGTAGTCATTAGGGAGTCTACCTTCTCGTCAATGACTGACTCGATGCTGCAGTAGTGTGTCTGGTTCTTTGACCTGAGATGCATCGGCAGTTCACCTTGAGGGTGTTATAGTTTGACTACACCATTACTCGGTCTCCTAGCCATATGGAACCCTGAGGTGTATGTTGGCTATAGCATGTTCATTGTAGGAACTGGATTGCATCAAGATGGAATCTATCTACCTCGGTGGTAGAGGAGTAGCCCTATGATGATCATGAGAATCAAGTCCAGAAATCCATGGCCATGGTAGAGTGAAATAATAGAAAGAGTTTCTATTTAGATTTTCACATTGGACTCGAATCGAATGATTACATCATATGACAGAGACTAGGGTTTGACGAGTTCACCTTAACCCTAATCTGATCGGGGCTCAAGATAGAAGAACTGAATCACACAGGTAGCTGCACCAAGAGGTTCGCATTCAGCTCTGATGGGTTGCCACCATATACTGCTAGGTGTCACTGGTGGATTTTGGGAGCAATTAGAATGATTTAGATGATCGATCATTCTAGCTGTTCGAATCAGAAGAGTTCTGATCCATCGAAAGGAGTTTCGATGATGTCGATGATAGAGATCATGACATATCCCATTACCATACAGAACTGAACCTAACTGGGTCACACAAACAAGGGTTTGAATCTGGTGATCATCAATTGAACTGATCTAGTTCAATTGATCTGAATGAGATTCAATTAGGTTCAAGGAAATCGTGCTAGCACTCGATTGAACCTAACGTTCTTCTTTTGCTATCATAAATAAGTTGTCCTGTCTGAGCCAAAGGAGTTTGTGCTCAAACAGAGGCCTTCATATGGTCTGACAGGAGGTTGTCCAAGTCAGAAAAGGTTGTCTTATTTGTAAGACATTACCTGCCATTTTTGGTCACCTGCCATTTCTTGTTCTTTGACTTTGGTCAAAAGTCTACCTTTGACTGGTCAAACGTTGACCATTGACACTTTGACTTTTGACCACATGTCATGCACCTATTGGAGAGCTGGTGGGGGCCTGTCCCCCTGCCAGAACCTGGCAAGGAGAAGGGCGCACGCCACCCTAGGCGTGTGCCCAAGTTGGAGGCGCCTAGGAGTCCTTGTTGGACAAGGACTCCATCTCCTTTTTGGATTCCAATTAGAGTTCTTCTAAGAACCAACTTTGACTGGTCTTAGGCGCCCTCTAAGGAGGAATCCAGGGGACTCTATTCCCACCAATCAGATTTAGATCTGATTTCACAAAGGGTTGTGATTGGTTGGGAAGGAAGAGGAGTTGGATCACAGCTTAGTCTATAAATAAGACCCTGCGCCCAACTCAGATTCTAAGAGATGCAATTCAATTGAGAAACCCCACCCCAAGGCTGCCTCTCCCCTCCTTCTCCATGCCATAGTCTCTTCTCCCCTTGCTCTCCACGTCCAAAAGGAGTTTTGGACCTTGGTTGGTGCGATTCAGATCAAAGAAAGGCGATCAAAAGCAAGAAGGCTGCGCTGCTGCAAAGGACGACTGCTGATCTTCAAAAGGAGTTTTGAAGATCCTCCAGATCAGATCCAGATCTGATTTTTGGAGGTGTGATAGAGAAGAAGAGGATCTCCAGATCCAACCTGAGTGGATACCGGTAGAGGCCAGGCGCTTGCGTGGCTAAGATCCAGAACCTTCCGCTGCAAACAGGATCATCAACAGGGTAATAGGATTACCCAGATCAGGTAAATTAAATTTGATTTAATTTATCTTTTAATTTTATTTTATTAAAATAATAAGAATCAGATCTAAAACATATCAAGATCTGATTGGGATCAAGAGAAAAAATTTTTGAAATATATCTCTTGATCTGATCAGATCTGAACGAACCTGGACCGGGAAATCAGGATTTCCCTTCAACTGGTATCAGAGCCATGGTTCTAAAATTATTTAGATCTGATTTTAAATTTATTTTAATTAGAAAATAATTGATTTCAGATGTCACATGAGATGTGATCAGATCTGAAATCAGAAAAAATTAAAATTAAATAATTTGGATCTAAGATTAGAAGATATGCATGACTAGTTCTAGAATAGAATAGTTCTATAGAATAGTTCTTGCATATTTTTGATTTAATCTGATTAAATCATATTTTAGATCTTTTATTTACTATTTTTTGATATTATAAGTGTTATAATAACATCTAAAAAATAGCAAATAAAAATTATTTAATTTTTGAATATCATATGAGATATGATTGATGCATGTCTAGACTAGTTGTAGAATAGTTCTACATAATTATCTAGATTAGAATTTATTTTGATTAGATCAATTTAAATCTAATTTTTTAGATTATTATGAGATAATTTAGATCTGAAAATATGCATGATTTGATACATGAGATGTATGCAAAATATGCCATGATTAGATCTACTTTATATATGAGATATATGATATAGATCTGATATTGTTTTGTAGTATTGAATGTTCCTGATTAAGGCGTTCCTCTTGGCCGTCCGGTCATAAGAACGAAGAAGGGTTTAAAGGCCCTCTCTTCCCATTCGATGGGGTGTTCTTATGATGTGTAGGGGTGCTGCGTGTTCGTCCTTAATCAGAAACCCAAAACTTACTTTCTGCAAAACCCTAGATCCTGAAACCCTAGGATTTATTGTGCATATTTTGTTTATGAACCCTACTTAATTAAGAATTAAGTTTATGGAATATTAATTAGGTCTAAAATTGAGAATTTCAGATCTAAGACATATTCATAATACTGGGTTCGGGCTTGGGTAGCTCAATTAGGTCTAAGCGGTTGATCAAACCGAATCAAGAGTTGGTTAGATGGGATCAACAATGCTTAAATTGACCAGCCTAATAGGATTAAGTCTGGGTCAAGATCGAGTCACGATCAAGCAAGACCTAATTAGGCTCAGAGGTTAGAGTCTGGATTGTAGGCTAACCCAATTGGTTCTGACTCAACAATTTGGTGTCTAAGGTAAGTTTGGCACAGACGACCGACTGGTTTTTAATTGGAAGCTACTCGACCTGAATGCGTTCTTGTACGAGTTAATGGCATATTCCTTCCACCGGTCTCACTTACCTGGCCATATCTGTTGACACAGTTCTGATCTGAGGTGGTCAATAATCCGAGCTAACCCATGCCACTAGGTTAGTCATAATTGTTATGACTAAGCCAAGTCTAGTTTAATGAGACCTGAATCAATTCTCCCTAAGAAAAGATTAAGTCTGAGGTCTTCCACCATTGTAGATGTGCGGGCCCTTCCCGGGGTTGATTGTTCTCGGCTGGATACAGTGGCTCAGTTGCACCGGGAAGATGCAACCATGTCTATTAGGCATTGGATGCTATGGGCTGGAGGATGAGTTGGGCTCAATATTTCGGATACGGTGAGAGACTCAATTAGGAACCCAGTCTATGCAAATGGTGGGTCTGACTTAACTAAGGAGTGGATCAATATTCCGGATACGGTGAGATTCATGAATTAGAGACCAAGTTTGGGTGCACCATGATTAGAGAATCATTGAACAAGAGTTGTTCACTCATTGGCTAACCCATCACCAATAACTGTTAGGTGAGGTGATGAGTCAGTTGGTGAGACCGCACCACCCACTAGAAATCATTAATCGTGGAGATTTTCGCATCTCTACAGAGGGAGTGTAGGGATCCGAGAAAATAGTGGGAGCTAATTTGTTTAAAAATAAAATCCCTAAACAAATTGGTCAAGTCAAAATTACAATATCTAACTAGAATCTTTGACTCTCTACAGGAAAATGTCTGCGTCCAACCCATTGGCACGTATCCTGGACACACATAGACTGACTGGACCCAATTATAAAGATTGGCTCAGGAACTACAAAATTATTTTGGGTTCAGAGAAGTTAACCCATGTTTTGGACCAGGACCCTCCCACCTTACCAGCCCGTCCATCTGTTGAACAGAGAGCGTCTCTGGAAAAATGGATTGACGAAGATAATAAGGCCAGATATTACATGTTGGGCTCGATGTCTGATGAGCTCCAGCGCCAACATGAAGGATATCGGGACTGCTCGCCAAATGTTGGCTCACCTGCAGGAGATGTTTGGTGAACAGAGTCGCGCAGCCAAATATCAAGTCACAAAAAATGACTTTTTAAGGCTAAGATGCGTGATGGGCAGTCAGTCCAAGATCACTGTCTGACAATGATCAAGGACATGGAAGAGCTTGAGAAGCTCGGTGTGAAGTTGGACTTGGACCTGCAGAACGATATTATTCTGCAATCCTTGACTGATGCATATGGGCAATTCATCATGAATTACCACATGCATAAACTTCAGAATTCCTTGGCCGAGTTAATGAATATGCTGGTTACCGCTGAGCTTTCTATGAAAGGTTCTAAAGGCTCAGTTCTTGCTATGGAACGGACTTCTTCCAAAAGAAAGTCTTATGGAAAGAAAAAGAAGTCTGTGAAAAAGCAAAAGGTGGAAGGATCAAAGAAGAAGAAGGCAGAATCGAAGAAAAAGGCTGATGGCAAAGGAAAGTGTTTCCATTGCAACAGCGACGGCCATTGGAAGCGGAACTGCCCTACTTACCTGGCCACCCTGAAGAACAAGAAGGAAGGTCCTTCTGGAGGTATGCTCGTTATTGAGTCTAACCTTACGGTTTCTTCTGCATCCAGTTGGGTGCTTGACTCTGGTTCTAGTGCTCATCTGTGCACTTCTATGCAGGGTCTTGAGGATAGCAGGAGGCTGAGGGATGGAGACATGATCCTACGCATCGGTAATGGAGCAAGAGTTGCTGCAGTAGCCGTGGGAACATACCCTCTTCGATTACCATCTGGTTTAGACTTAGTTTTGAAAAGACTGTTATTATGTGCCTGCAGCTAGCAGGAATTTGATTTCTGTTTCATGCTTAGCACAAGAAGGTTATGTGATCACCTTCTTTAAGGACCATTGTAACATTCTTTATGAAAGAAATAAAATTGCAAATGGTTTCCTTATTAATGGTCTTTATCAGCTACATATTGATGTACCTGTTCTTAACTATCGAGCAAAACGTGAATGCCAAACGACCTAGGGATAGTCCAAACGACAGATATCTATGGCACCTGAGATTAGGTCATATAGCAGAAGATAGGATCAACAAATTGGAGAAAAATGGGCTATTGAGTCCATTGACTTTTGAGTCATATCCAACTTGTGAATCTTGTCTTCAAGGCAAAATGACTAAACTCCCTTTTGTTGGACATGGGGAGAGGGCCACAGATCTCCTTGCCCTAGTACATACTGATGTGTGCGGCCCATTTGATGTGCCGGCTAGAGGCAATTTTGTCTACTTCATTACCTTTACCGATGATCTGTCTAGGTATGGGTATGTGTATCTTATGAGACACAAGTCTGAAGCTTTTGAAAAGTTCAAAGAATTCAGACATGAAGTAGAAAAACAAACTGAAAAACCCATTAAGGTTCTTCGATCAGATCGAGGAGGTGAATACCTTAGCCGGAAATTCCTAGACTATCTCAAGGAAAATGGCATAGTCTCTCAATGGACTCCACCAGGAACACCTCAACTCAACGGGGTTTCAGAATGGAGAAATCGGACTCTATTGGATATGGTTCGATCCATGATGAGCTTCACAGACCTCCCTGATTTTCTTTGGGGACACTCATTGTTAACTTCAATCTATCTACTGAATAGGGTTCCCTCTAAAACCGTTCCTACCACACCGTATGAGATATGGCACGGTAAGAAACCAAGTCTGAGTCATCTCAGAATTTGGGGTTGTCCGGCTCATGTCAAAAGACAACAAGCGGACAAGTTAGAGTTTAGGTCCTTTAGAGCTCGATTCATAGGATATCCTAAAGAGTCATTAGGATACTATTTCTACATTCCAGAAGACCACAATGTGATTGTGAGTCGACATGCCATCTTTCTTGAAAAATAGTTTATTCAAGATAGCGGCATTGGAAAGCAGATCAAGCTTGATGAGAAAGTCTCACAAGCAGAACGAGCTAAGGACCAAGTGGAACCAAATCAGGTTGAGCCAATAAGAACACTACCTCCTCCACCTCGTAGATCGGAAAGAGTTTCCCGTCCCCCTGAAAGATACTTAGGTATTATTTCAGAGGATGTAGAGGAAATGTTCCTCGTAGGTAATGGTGCTCATGGTGATGATCCCAAAACCTACAACGAGGCGATATCAGATATCGACTCCGAGAAATGGCTAGAGGCAATGCAAGTCAGAAATTGACTCGATGCACTCAAACCAAGTCTGGACCTTGGTAGATCCACCAGAAGGTATAGTACCTATTGGGTGTAAATGGATCTTCAAGAGAAAGATTGGTGCAGATGGGAATGTGGAGACATTCAAGGCTAGACTTGGTGGCAAAAGGTTATAGTCAACGCGAAGGCATTGACTATCAGGATACCTTTTCCCCAGTAGCTATGCTAAAATCCATCCGCACATTGCTTGCTGTTGCAGCCTATTTCGATTATGAAATATGGCAAATGGACGTGAAAATGGCATTCTTAAATGGATATCTTGAGGAAGATATCTATATGGAACAGCCGCTAGGTTTCACATCCAGTGATACTGATCACAAGGTTTGCAAGCTGCAAAGGTCCATATATGGACTTAAGCAAGCATCTCGGAGCTGGAACACTCGTTTCAATGATGTGATCAAAAAGTTTGGTTTCATCAAAAATGAAGAGGAACCATGTGTTTTCAAAAGGGTCAGTGGGAGCGCTGTTGTCTTCCTCGTATTGTACGTGGATGACATCCTCCTTATTGGGAATGATATTCCCATGTTGACATCAGTCAAGATGTGGTTGTCCAAGGAATTCTCCATGAAAGACCTAGGTGAAGCATCCTTTATTCTAGGAATTAAGGTCTATAGGGATAGACCGAATAGGATGCTAGGACTTTCACAGAAGATGTACATAGAGAAAGTACTAAAGAGGTTTAGTATGGAAAACTCTAAGAGGGGATTAATACCCTTCAGACATGGTATTCATCTTTCCAAGAAGATGTGCCCCAGCACACCTGAGGAAATAGAACGCATGAGCAAGATCCCTTATGCTTCTGCAATAGGGAGCCTCATGTATGCCATGCTATGTACACGACCTGATATAGCCCATGCTGTGAGTGTCACAAGCAGATATCAGTCAAATCCAGGTGAAGAACACTGGACTTCTGTGAAATGTATCCTTAAGTACTTGAGAAGAACTAAGGATATGATGTTGGTCTTTGGTAACGGAGAACTCCTGGTCCAGGGATACACAGACTCGGACTTCATGTCCGATATAGATGATCGAAAGTCGACATCTGGGAGTCTGTTTGTGTGCAATGGTGGAGCTGTCAGCTGGAAGAGTTCCAAGCAAACTGGTGATAGCAGATTCCACCATGGAAGCAGAATATATCGCTGCATCAGAAGCTGCGAAGGAAGCATTCTGGTACAAGAAGTTTGCTGCAGAAATCGGAGTAATGCCATCAGATGCCATTCCTCTATACTGCGACAACAATGGCGCCATAGCCCTTGCTAAGGAGCCGAGGTCTCACCAGAAATCCAAGCATATTGAGCGGCGATACCACCTCATCCGCGATTACCTCAAGAAGGGTTATGTCGAGGTCAAGAGAGTCAACTCCGCAGATAATGTGGCAGACCCACTTACAAAGCCGTTGGGCCAGCAGAAGATCGAAGCCCACCTTGAGAAGATGGGACTTAGACTTGTAGCCAATTGGCTTTAGGACAAGTGGGAGATTGTTAGATATATGTGCCCTAGAAGCCAGAATTGGCTGACACTTGTAATACACTTCTAGGGGCAAAATTATAATTTTGACTAAAATCAATAAATGGGTTATTTTCTATCACATATGTGTATTTAGTGTCTGTGATACATCCTTTGAGTTAATGGTAATGATAATTCATATTTTCAAGAGTTGAAAATTTAAGACATGAATAATCATTATTAACTCATAAATTGCTCCCGACCATAGGATCATCACGAGGATGGTGATTGATCCGGAAGGTTGGTGTACAATCGCTTCTCTTTAGTAGATGAGTCTTGAGTCTACGGTGTGGAGACACCGGAGCGAGAGTACAGGTACTCGTTAGAGAACGAGGGCACTGAGCGTGACCACCTCGAGTAGTCATTAGGGAGTCTACCTTCTCGTCAATGACTGACTCGATGCTGCAGTAGTGTGTCTGGTTCTTTGACCTGAGATGCATCGGCAGTTCACCTTGAGGGTGTTATAGTTTGACTACACCATTACTCGGTCTCCTAGCCATATGGAACCCTGAGGTGTATGTTGGCTATAGCATGTTCATTGTAGGAACTGGATTGCATCAAGATGGAATCTATCTACCTCGGTGGTAGAGGAGCAGCCCTATGATGATCATGAGAATCAAGTCCAGAAATCCCATGGCCATGGTAGAGTGAAATAATAGAAAGAGTTTCTATTTAGATTTTCACATTGGACTCGAATCGAATGATTACATCATATGACAGAGACTAGGGTTTGACGAGTTTACCTTAACCCTAATCTGATCGGGGCTCAAGATAGAAGAACTTAATCACACAGGTAGCTGCACCAAGAGGTTCGCATTCAGCTCTGATGGGTTGCCACCATATACTGCTAGGTGTCACTGGTGGATTTTGGGAGCAATTAGAATGATTTAGATGATCGATCATTCTAGCTGTTCGAATCAGAAGAGTTCTGATCCATCGAAAGGAGTTTCGATGATGTCGATGATAGAGATCATGACATATCCCATTACCATACAGAACTGAACCTAACTGGGTCACACAAACAAGGGTTTGAATCTGGTGATCATCAATTGAACTGATCTAGTTCAATTGATCTGAATGAGATTCAATTAGGTTCAAGGAAATCGTGCTAGCACTCGATTGAACCTAACGTTCTTCTTTTGCTATCATAAATAAGTTGTCCTGTCTGAGCCAAAAGGAGTTTGTGCTCAAACAGAGGCCTTCATATGGTCTGACAGGAGGTTGTCCAAGTCAGAAAAGGTTGTCTTATTTGTAAGACATTACCTGCCATTTTTTTTGGTCACCTGCCATTTCTTGTTCTTTGACTTTGGTCAAAAGTCTACCTTTGACTGGTCAAATATTGACCATTGACACTTTGACTTTTGACCACATGTCATGCACCTATTGGAGAGCTGGTGGGGGCCTGTCCCCCTGCCAGAACCTGGCAAGGAGAAGGGCGCACGCCACCCTAGGCGTGTGCCCAAGTTGGAGGCGCCTAGGAGTCCTTGTTGGACAAGGACTCCATCTCCTTTTTGGATTCCAATTAGAGTTCTTCTAAGAACCAACTTTGACTGGTCTTAGGCGCCCTCTAAGGAGGAATCCAGGGGTCTCTATTCCCACCAATCAGATTTAGATCTGATTTCACAAAGGGTTGTGATTGGTTGGGAGGAAGAGGAGTTGGATCACGCTTAGTCTATAAATAAGACCCTGCGCCCAACTCAGATTCTAAGAGATGCAATTCAATTGAGAAACCCCACACCCCAAGGCTACCTTTTCCCTCCTTCTCCACATCATAGTCTCTTCTCCCCTTGCTCTCCACGTCCAAAAGGAGTTTTGGACCTTGGTTGGTGCGATTCAGATCAAAGAAAGACGATCAAAAGAAGAAGGCTGCACTGCTGCAAAGGATGACTGCTGATCTTCAAAAGGAGTATTGAAGATCCTCCAGATCAGATTCGGATCTGATTTTTGGAGGTTTGATAGAGAAGAAAAGGATCTCCAGATCCAACCCGAGTGGATACCAGTAGAGGCCAGGCGCTTGCGTGGCTAAGATCCAGAACCTTCCGCTGCAAACAGGATCATGAACAGGGTAATAGGATTACCCAGATCAATAAATTAAATTTGATTTAATTTATCTCTTTAATTTTATTTTATTAAAATAATAAAAATCAGATCTAAAACATATCAAGATCTGATTAGGATCAAGAAAATTTTTTTTGAAATATATCTCTTGATCTGATCAGATTTGAATGAACCTGGACCGGAAAATTAGGATTTTCCTTCAAGATCTAGATAAACTTTCACATAACTTCTAAATTTTTAGATATTTAATTCTATTTTCATTCTTATATTTGATTTTAGATTCAGTTAACATCATTCCATTTCATAACCAAGCTAGCTTTCTAATTTCAGTATCAACAATAGCATAATCTATCTTTAAACTTAATTTAAATTGCATACCTTAACTTACTAAATTCCTAAATCTGATAAGAATAGTTGAGGAATCAATTTAACATGGTTTAGAGATCAAAATCCTTACGTCAAACTGCTACAATCCTATAGAAGTTCTGAAACCAAGTTCTTTTTTTTCCACTGCTAGCAACCTTTCTCCCTCCAAATCAGTCTATCCTTAAAACTTCTCTTTTCTTCCACTGAATCCTGTGAACTTTTAACTAAAAAATCTTCTTTCTCTAGCCCTCTCCCTTTCTCTTCTGATCGTTCCAACCAAGAAAATCCAGAACAGAAGAAAAGAGAACCAGTAGTTTTGTTGTTTTGAAAATAAATAAAGTAAAGAAAATTTGCTAAATGTCATTCCATGAAGAATCCACATAATCCCAAGCTTAACAGGTGTTGCTCTAATTTTTTTTCAACCATTAGTTAATGTCCTCAAGCTGCTCATTCATCACCTAAAAAATTATTTTTAAAAGCTTTACTTAAAACCCTCTCGGTTAAATCCACTCCTCGAATTTCTCGCTGACTGAGCTGGCTCGACCTTAAATCGGATCAGCTCGAGTGTCACTCGGGTCAGCTCGACTTTAAATCGAGCTGACTCTTTCATGAAAATAGAAAACTCATTCTATAGCCTTAGACTCGGGCCGGCTCGATTTCAATTCAGATCAGCTCAAACTTCAGGATTTACTCTTTTCATAGCTTTACTCAATTCTCAGCTTATTTACATTATTCTAAACTTATTTATATTTTTTTTATCATTAACTTTAAAATATAAATATAAATAAGGAACACCCCCTGCCTGGAACCAATAAAAATATCAAAAAAGTCAAAATTCTTAAGAATAAGAAACTAAAATTTGGGATCTAGTTCAAATTATCTAAACTAAAAATTTTTATAATTTTTTTGCTTTTGAATGAATAGGTTAAAAGATCTCCAAAATTCGTTAAAAGTTATTTTACAACTTATCAACACCTAAAGATCAATTACCAGAACTTTTTGTTCTAAAAAAATACATATTTTATATAGCCCTCCTTATAGGTACTAGTTCTTAGACTTAAAAAATTTTCAGGACTCAAAATGACAGATAACCATAATTTACACTAAAATAGCTTCCATAACCTTTGACAAGATAAATTTAATTATATATACATATACAAATCTTTTAATTTATTCTTTTTTTTGGATCCATGATGTTACGATCATCATCAATCTATATTATATGCTATCTACATCATGATTTGACTCTTATTCTATAATTTAATCGAATATATTATCTAGATTAGATTGATCCAGGCTATTGGACGCCGTTGTCTAGCTAGTTTTATTCATCCTCCATCTTTTCATCATATTTTCTACTATTATCCTAATTTTTATTAAAATATTTTTTTAATTATTAGACTTGATTCTGTGTGGGAGCATGGAGTCTTAGGATATTATTTTAAATTCTCATAGTAATTTTTTTATAAAAATTTAACTTATGATATTAAATTTTGAAGCAACTTTCAAAATTAATTAGATTTGTCTACTGTATTAGATTTTTTTGCTAGTTATGCCCGCAAGGTAAGTAATGATTTTTTTTTAATTTTTTTTAATTAATTAATATACTTTTTGGTATTAAAAAATTATAAGTGGATTGTATGTGATTTATAAATTTTGTTGATCAATGTTTCAAGCGAAAAATAAAAATTATAATTCTAAGATAATTTTTTACTATAGGATATTATGCATGTCATTTATTAATTTGATAGAAATATACATATTTTGATTAAAATATGATATATATTATTCTATAGAAAGAGCATTGAATTGTAACAGATTTGGACTCTTAGCTTATGTTATGGACCTTGCTAATGGATGTTAAATACTAACACTTTGATTATTTGATTACCATGGATATACTCTGTAAGGCTTAAATACAATATTATAGACCTTCTCCACAATGGTTAACTGTAATACTATGGAGTATGGTCCTATTTAGTATGGGTTAAGTACGACACTATAGATTTATTTCACAGGAATTAAATGTGATACTACAAGCTTTACTATAGAGACTATGTAGTAGTTAAAGGTTATTGAGTTGAATATGATAATTTTTTAATTAAAATTATAAATATAAAAATACATATTTATGCAATATTAGATATTTTGAATTTATATTTTAAAATAAAATAATTTTATTTATATGCTTATCTATAATAAAAATACTTATTTATTTATTATATTTTAATTATTTTATAAATTATTAAGTTAAAAAAATTATTATTTATTAAATTATTAAATTTATTATTTATTTATTTTTATTATAAAATTAGAGAATTAGTTGCTGACGAGATATTGCTACGGGTACCATTAGAAGCGAAAGACTGATCGTACCAAATTTGCAGGTTTGACTGTTAGCATACAGAACTAGTTAGTTAACCACAGAGGTTGGAAATACGTTAAAAGTTATGGCTTATCATTCAGGACTGAAGGTTAGCCTACCACCCAATTTGTACAGTGACTGCATCTCCTGTTGTTATATCCACCAAACAGCCTATCAACTTACAGCTGTCAACCACAACTGCTCAAATAGAAAAACAGAAATTACAGCACCTATACCTATTGCCTTCCAAATAGTAAAAGTTATCATGCAACTTAGTTTGAGCTGTACTATTTTATCGGTGAAGACAACCGCCTCTAAAAATTTCTTCTAAAATTGAGCTACCTCTTTGTCATCATAAATATATTAATAAAAATATTAATTTATAAATTAATTTATTTTTATTTTAAAAAATTAATATTTTTATTTATTATTTTTAAAAAATATTTTTATAAATAAAAAATATTCATTTTTTTAATCAAAATGAAATAAATTTGGAGTGAATCCGATTTAAAATGGATCCAATATAAACTTTCAAAGAAGAAAATAAAAAAAATATAATTAATCGGTTGGTTCACTCGGCTAGTTCACCCAAAATCAGCTGATCCAGTCCAGCGCCCATTGACCTAATATACACAAACTTGCTCAACCTGCAAGCTAGGCCTAGTCAACACTGCAGCCCACTTTCTTCCTCAGTTGATGTTAGGGTGACATCAAAAACCACATGATTCATGTTCGATCATCATGGATCCTTAATAGATCCACCATGAAAATATACGGTGCGCGAGGTATTTCGGTAATTTCAGCTAGCATGTTGCACATGGATTGGTCTAAGTCTTTGGTAAGCTCGATCCATGTAGTCTACTAGCACAGTAATTGCACCATCCAATGGTTAAGCTTTCTTCTAGTCAAGATCCAACGATCATGGGTGGTTTCCGATTTGATAAAGGAAGCTGAGGGCCATTAGCGAGATCCAACGACAGCGAGCTCCCAATCAATGCGATTCGATGGTTGCATTCACTCCCGACTATAATCAGACGGCCAGCGACATTTTCGATCTGAAGAAAGATTTTAAAGATAATTTTGACATGATCCAAGGGCCTAGATTTACCTGATGAGTGTGATCTGATGGTCAGAAGCTAATCTGACTCGGTCTGGGTTGATAAAAAGGGTTGTTTGGTATTTTTTGAACCTTTGGATTCCCATCTGACAGCCAAAAAATCAAAAGTCATAGAAGACACAATCTAGGTGATGTTTTAAATCAATTTTCACTCAGATTTAAATCGATTTTCACTTAGATTTCTCTCCGTACACTAAGCATAGTCCTATATTAGCTAATAGCAAAGGTCTCTCCTCTCCAGCATTTATAAATAAGACTTCAGACAAAGGTTTCAAGCTATCTTCAATCAAGGAAAGGTAGTGATATAGGATAGAGGCAGAGCTTAGGTTAAAGTTTGCTTTGAGACAAATGGTGCCAAGAAGAAGAATTAGTCTTCTACACCATCTCAATGCCAACACTGATTCGAGATCAAGATCACCTATTTCTAATTTTTATTTTTTTCTATTCTTTTTATTTTTATATATTTAAATTCTAAATTTTAAATTAATGCAAAATTTTTTTATGTACTTTAAATTCATGCTTTTTACTTTTAATTGCAAATTTAATTCATGCATTTTATTTTATTTGCTTTTTAATTTTATTACAAGTATATGCTAAGATATAAATAGTAGATCTTAGTATCAAGTTTATTTTTCTATACTATTTAATTTTTACTTTTTATTTATAATTCTACTTTTTAATTTTAATTTTTTTAATTTTTTTTATAAAAATAAAAAATTTTAAATCAAAGCACTGTCTTTTCTATGGATTCAACCCAACTTATTACTTTCTACGTATTTTTAATTATTTTAAGAAATCAAAATAAAACTGATAAACATGGTATCCTAACAACAACACCGAGATCTAGGATAAGGAGGAAAGCTTCCAACCCTATTTGGTGAGATCAATCCTAAATCCTAAATCTTATTTTTATTTATTTTATTTTTAAATTAATTTAAAAAAATATCTACTTAAATCTAATTAAAATCTCATGATAGGAGTAAAAATCTTAGTTACTTAGAGCATCCATTATATTAGATTTATTTATTTTTAATGATTGCTGGTGACAAGGTAAGTCTTTCAAGTCTAATGAGTTGCATCCATCTAATTTAGCTGCATAGAATCTCTTGTCTAAAAGTGATTGTGCATATTCATCTCTTAAATCAATTTAAGAACACAACTCATTAGTCAAAATAAGATGGAGATTTCATCATCCTTCCTTGGCCCATAAATAACCAACCAGTTGAAGAAAAAATTCTATTTTTCAGATCAGGTTCATTCAGATCTGATTGGATCAAGAGGGATATTTCAAAAAAAAATTTTCTTAGATCCAAATCAGATCTAAGACTCTTCAAATCTGATCTTATTGATCTAATAAAATAAAATAAATAAAATAAATTTAATTTAATTATACCTATATTTTGGATAATCTAATTATCCTGTGATGATCTCAAAATTTATCTGAGATTTTGGATGTAGCCACACAAGCGCCTAGTCTCTACAGGTATCTACTCGGGCAAGATCTAAAGATCTTCTTCTTAATTTATGCTCTAAAAATTAGATTTAGATCTGATTTTGAAGGTCTTCAAAATAGCTTTTGAAGATCAGCCATTGTCTCTTACAGCAGTATTGCCTTCTTCCTTTTTTATCGTCTTTCTCTTGCTTGGATCGCACCAAACTCGAGCCCAAAAACTCTTGGACATGGATAGGAGAGAGAGAATCTGAAGGTGGCATGGAGAAGAAGGGAGAGAAGCTTTGTGGCATGGGCAAAGGGTAGAAGCTCTCAATTCTAGGCACAGATAGGGTTTATATAGATCCTGCTGCACCATGCAGTGCCACATCATCCCGATCAATCATGATTCTTTATACAATCAGATCTAAATCTGATTGATGGAATGACATCATCTGATCCAATTAGATTAGAGTCCCTCATAAACCTCCTTAGGTGGTGCCAAGATTGGTCAAACAGGACTCCTTGACGCCACCTAATTTGAAATCATGAAGCAACCTGGAGTCTCATCTGTATGGGACTCCAAGCGTGATCCTCATGGGGCACACACCTCCCTAGACATGTGCCCCCCTTTCTTTCTACTTTTTAGTAGGAGGACAAAGCCCCAAGTTCTCTCCTATGGGTGCATGACACATAGGCAGATGTCTTAGTATTAAAGGTCAACATTTGACCAAAGTTCAAAGATAAGATTTAGTAGGTGACGAAAAATGGCAGGTGTTATCTCAAATTTATCTCATAAATTAAGACAATCCTTTTCTGACCTAGACAAGCTTCAGTCAGACCAAGTAAAGATTTCTGGGTGAGTCCAAATATATTTGGCTCAGTCGAGATAAAATTTAATGATTATTGAAGGAGAATATTAGACTCAATTGTGTGCTAGCATAATTTTCTTGAACCAAATTGAATCTTATTCAAATCAATTGAACTAGTTTAGTCCAATTGATGATATCCAGATCCAAACCTTGTTTGTGTGATCCAGTTAGGTTTTGTTCCGTATGGTAATGGGATATGTCACGATCTCTATCATTGACATCATAGAAACACCTTTCGATGGATCAAAACTTTTCTGATTCAGACAACTAGTATGATCGATCATCCAAATCATTCTAATTGCTCCCAAAATCCATCAGTGATACCTAGTAGCATATGGTGGCAATCCATCAGAACTGAAAACGAACCTCTTGGTGCAGTTACCTATATGATTAAGTTCCTCTATCTTAAGCCTCGATTAGATTAGGGTTAAGGTGATCTTGTCAAACCCTAATATCCGTCATATGAATTAATCATTCAATTCAAGTCCAATATGAAAAATTTAATAGAAACTCTTTCTATTATTTCACTCTACCATGGCCATGGGCTTATGGACTTGATTCTCATGATCATCATAGGACTGCTCCTCATCTACCGAGGTAGATAGATCTCCTATCAGTGCAATCCAATTCCTATAATGAACATGCTATAGCCAATATACACCTTAGTATTTCGAATGGCTAGAAGATCGAGTTATGATATAGTCAAACTATAACACCCTCAAGGTGAACTGCTGATGCACCTCAAGTCAAAAAACCAGATATACCACTGCAGCTTCAAGCCAGTCATCAATGAGAAGGTAGACTTCCTCATGACTACTCGAGGTGGTCATGCTCAATGCCCTCGTTCTCTAATGAGTACCTATACTCTCACTTCGATATTTCTACATCGTAGACTGAAGACTCATCTTTCCTAAAGAAGTGATCGTACACCAACCTTCCAGATCAATCATCATCCTTATGATGATCCTACGGTCGAAAGCATTTTATGAGTTAATAATGAAAATTCATATCTTAAATTTTCAACTCTTGAAAATATGAACCATCATTACCACTAAGTCAAGGAATGTATCTCAGACACTTTCAAATACATATTATGATAGAAAATAATCTATTTTATTATTTATAGTCAAAATTATAATTTTGCCCTTAGATGTGTATTATAAGTGTCAGGCAATTCTGGCTTCTAGGGTACACATATCTAACAAACTTTCACTTAACCTAAAGCCAATTAGCTACAAATCTAAGTCCCATCTTTTCAAGGTGGGCTTCGATTTTCTGCTGGCCCAATGGCTTTGTGAGTGGGTCTGCCGCATTGTATGTGGAGTCAACTCTCTTGATCTCGACATAATCTTTCTCGAGGTAATCGCGGATGAGATGGTATCGCCGCTCGATGTGCTTGAATTTTTGGTGAGACCTCGACTCCTTAGCAAGAGCTATGGCACCATTATTATCGCAATATAGAGAAATGACATTCGATGGCATCACTTTGATCTCTGGAGTAAATTTCTTGTACCAGAATGCCTCATTCGTAGCTTCTAACGCAGCGATATATTCTGCTTCCATGGTGGAATCTGCTATCACTGTCTGCTTAGAACTCTTCCAACTGATAGCACCATCATTACACATAAATAGACTTCCAGATGTTGACTTTCAATCATCTATATCGAACATAAAATCCGGTCTATATACCCCTGAACTTGGAGTTCTCCATTACCAAGAACCAACAACATATCCTTAGTTCTTCTTAAGTACTTAAGGATACATTTCATAGAAGTTCAGTATTTTTTACCTGAATTCGACTGATATCTGCTCATGACACTCACAACATGGGCTATATCAGGTCGTGTACATAACATGGCATATATTAGGCTCCCTATTGCTGAAGCATAAGGAATCTTGCTCATGCATTCAATCTCCTCTAGTGTGTTCGGACATATTTTCTTGGAGAGATGAATGCCATATCTGAGGGGTACCAATCCCCTTTTGGAGTTTTTCATGCTAAACCTCTTTAGCACTTTCTCAATGTACATCTTTTATGAAAGACCTAGCATCCTATTTGGTCTATCTCTATAGACTTTGATTTATAGAATGAAGGATGCTTCTCCTAGGTCTTTCCTAGAGAATTCTTTAGATAACCATATTTTAACTATGGTCACCATGGGAATATCATTCTCAATAAGAAGGATATCATCCATATATAGTACAAGGAAGATAATAGCACTCCCACTGACCTTTTTGAAAACATATGGTTCCTCCTTATTTTTGATGAAACCAAATAATTTGATCATATCATTAAAATGAGTATTCCAGCTCCAAGATGCTTGCTTAAGTCCATATATGGACCTTTGTAGCTTGCATACTTTGTGATCAGCATCACTGGATGTGAAACCTAGCGACTGTTTCATATAGATATCTTTTTCAAGGTATCCATTTAAGAATGCCATTTTTACGTTCATTTACCACATTTCATAATCAAAATAAGCTGCAATGGCAAGCAATATGTGGGATGGATTTTAGCATAGCTACTGGTGCAAAGGTATCCTTATAGTCAATACCTTCGTGCTGACTATAACCTTTTGCCACTAATCTAGCTTTGAATGTCTCCACATTTCCATCTGCACCAATCTTTCTCTTATAGATCCATTTACACCCAATAGGTACTATACCTTTTGGTGGATCTACCAAGGTCTAGACTTGGTTTGAGTGCATCGAGTCAATTTCTGACTTCATTGCCTCTAACTACTTTTCAAAGTCGATATTCGATATTGCCTTATCATAGGTTTTGGAATCACCATGAACCCCATTATCTACAAGGAATATTTTCTCTACTTTCTCTGAAATAGTATCTAAGTACCTCTCAGGGGGATGAAAAACCCATCTATGAGGTGGAGGAGGTAGTGATTGTATTGGCTCAATCTGATTTAGTTCCATAGGACCCTAAGCTCGTTGCTCTTGGGAGACTTTCTCCTCTAGCTTGATCTAGTTTTTAATGCCGCTATCTTGAATAAACTATTTTTCAAGAAAGATGGCATGCTGACTCACAATCACATTATGGTTTTCTGGAATGTAGAAATAATATCCTAATATTTCTTTAGGATATCCTATTAATCGAGCTCTAAAGGACCTATAGTCTAACTTGTCCGCTTGTTGTCTTTTGATATAAGCCGGACAATCCCAAATTTTGAGATGACTCATACTTGGTTTTTTACTATGCCATATCTCATACAGTATGGTAGGAACGATTTTAGAGGAAACCCTATTTAGTAAATATATTACAGTTAACAGACAATATTCCCAAAAAAAATCTGGAAGGTCTATGAAGCTCATCATGGATCGGACCATATCTAATAAAATCCGATTTTCCTATTCTGAAACTCCATTGAGTTGAGGTATTCCAGGTGGAGTCCATTGAGAGACTATACTATTTTGCTTGAGATAGTCCAGGAATTTTGGACTAAGGTATTCAACTTCTCGATCTGATCGAAGAACCTTAATGGGTTTTTTAATTTGGTTTTCGACTTCATGTCTGAATTTCTTAAACTTTTCAAAAGCTTCAGACTTATGTCTCATAAGATACACGTATTCATACCGAGATAAATCATCAGTAAAGGTTATGAAGTAATCAAAGTTGCCTCTAGTCGGTACATCAAATGAGCCGCACACATCAGTATGTACTAGGGCTAGAAGATCCGTGACCCTTTCCCCATGTCCTACAAAAGGAAGCTTAGTCATTTTATCATGAAGACATGATTCATAAATTGTATATGACTTAGAAGTCAATGGACTCAATAGTCTGATTTTTTTTAATTTGTTAATCCTATCTTCTGCTATATGACCTAGCCTTAGGTGCCATAGATACCTATCATTTGGACTATCCTTGGATCATTTTGATCTCATGGCATTCACATTTTGCTCGATATTAAAGATAGATACATCAATATGCAACTGATAAAGATCGTTAATAAGAAAATCACTAGCAATTTTATTTCTTTCATAAAGAATATTACAATGGTCCTTAAGAATACTAATTACATAGTCTTCTTGTGCTAAACATGAAACACAAATCAAATTCCTGCTTGCAACAGGCACATAATAACAATTCCTAAGTACTAAATCTAAGTCAGATGATAGTCGAAGAGGATAGGTTCTCATAGCCATAACAGCAACCCTTGCTCCATTTTCAATGTGTAGGATTATCTCACCATCCCTCTGCCTCCTGCTATCCTCAAAATCCTGCATGAAAGTGCACAAATGAGCACTAGAACTAGAATCAAGCACCCAACTGGATGCAGAAGAAATCATAAGGTTAGATTTAATAATGAGCATACCTTCAGAAGGACCTATCTCCTTATTCTTTAGGATGGCCAGGTATGTAGGGCAGTTCTGCTTTCAATAGCTGTCAGTATTATAATGGAAATACTTTTCTTTGTCAGCAGCCTTCTTCTTCAGCTCTGCCTTCTTTTTCTTTTCATCTTCCATCTTCTATCTTTTCACAGACTTCTTCTTTTCAAAAGATTTTCTCTTGGAAGAAATCCATTCTGTAGTAAGTATTGAGCCTTTAAAACCTTTCTTAGAAAGCTTAGTAGTAATCAACATATTCATAAGTTCGGCCTGAGTATTCTGAAGTTTATGCATATGGTAGTTCATGATGAACTATCCATATGCATCAGTCAAGGATTGCAGAATTATATCATTCTGTAGATCCTGGTCTAACTTCACTCCAAGCTTCTCAAGCTCTTCCAAGTCCTTGATCATCATCAGATAATGATCTTGGACTAACTGTCCATTATGCATTTTAGCCTTAAATAGTCATTTAGTGATATGATATTTGGCTGCATGACTTTGTTCACCAAATAACTCTTGCAGGTGAGCCAACATTTGATAGACAGTTTGGATATCTTCATGTTGGCACTAAAGCTCATCAGATATCGAGCCCAACATGTAGTATCTGATCTTGTTATCTTCATCCATTCATTTATCAAGAGATGCTCTCTATTCAGTAGACGGATGGGTTGGTAAGGTGGGAGGATCTTGGTCCAATACATGAGCTAACTTCTTAGAATCCAAAATAATTTTGAAGTTTCAGAGCCAATCCTTGTATTTAGGTCCGATCAGTCTATGGGTGTCCAGGATATGGGCTAGTGGGTTGGATGCAGATATTTTTCTATTTTTTGTAGAGAGTCAAAGTTTCTAGTTAGATTTTTATAATTAAGACTTGATCAATTTATTTAAAGATTTAATTTTTAAATAAATTAGCTTTCACTATTTTCTTCAGATCTCCATACTTCCTTTGTAGAGATGCAAAAATCTCCATGATTAATGATTTTTAGTGGGTGGTGCAGTCCCACCAACTGACTCATCACCTCACCTAATAGTTATTGATGATGGGTTATCCAATGAGTGAACAGCTCTTGTCTAATGATTTTTTAATCATGATGCACCCAAGCTTGAGCTCTAATTTATGAATCTCACTGTGTTCGAAATATTGATCCACTCCTTAGCTAAGTCAGACCCACCATTTGCATAGATTGGATTTCTAATTAGGTCTCTCACCATATCCAGAATATTGAGCCCAATCCATCCTCCAGCCTATAGCATCTAATGCCTAATAGACATGGTTGCATCTTCTTGGTGTAACTGAACCATTGTGATCAATCGAGAACAATCAACTCCGAGAAAGGCCCGCATATCTATAATGGTGGAAGATCTTAGACTTAATCTTTTCTTAGAGAGATTTAATTTAGGTCTCTTTAAACTTGACTTGATATAGCCATAACCACTATGACTAACCTAGTGGCATGGATTTACTTGGATTATTAGCCATCTTAGATCAAAACTGAGCTGACAAATATGGCCAGGTAAGTGAGACCGGTGGAAGGGATATGCCATTAACTCGACAAGAATGTATTCGAGTCGAGTAGCTTCCAATTAAAAATCAATCGATCGTATCTGCCAAACTTACCTTAGACACCAAATTGTTGAGTCAGAACCAATCAAGTTAGCCTATAATCCAGACTTTAACCACTGAGCTTAATTAGGTCTTAACTTGATCGATCACTCATGTGACTCGACCTTGACCCAGACTTAATCCTATTTGGCTGGTCAATTTAAGCACTCTTGATCTCATCTAACCAAATCTTAATTCGGTTTGATCAATCGCTAGACCTAATTGAGCTACCCAAATCCGAACCCAATTTTATGAATATGTCTTAGATCTTAAAATTCTTAATTTTAGACCTAATATATTTCATAACCTTAATTCTTAATTAAGTTTAGGATTCATAAATAAAACATGTAAATAAAATTCTAGGATTTCAAGATCTAGAATTTTATAGAAAATAAGTTTTTAATTTTTGATTAAGGATGAATGCGTAGCACCCCTACACATCATAAGAACACCCCATCAAATGAAAGGAGAGGGTATTTAAATGCTTCTTTGTTCTTATGATCGGACGGCCAAGGAGAACGCCTTAATCAAAAACATGATAAATCTATAAAACTAGTTAGAACTACATATATATGACATATATAAAAATTGATCTAACTTAAAAATATTTTTTGCATACATCTCATGTATCATATCATGCATATTTTTAGATCTAAATTATCTCATAGATATTTAAAAAATAAAATTTAAATTTGATCATATCAAATTAAATTTGTTCAAGATAACTTTGTAGAACTTTTCTATAACTAGTCTAAACATGCATCTATCATATCTTATATGAACAAAATCAAATAAATTTATTTTTTATTTTTTAGATCTAATTATAATATTTATAATATTAAAAAATAGTAAATAAATAAATTTAAAAATTATAATTAATTAAATTAAAATTATGATTATGCTAGACTACACATAGAATAATTCCATTCCTAGTCTAGTCATGCATTTTATACATCTTAGATCTAGATTATTTAATTTTTTTAATTTTTAATTTTAGATCTAATCACATATAATGTGATATTTAAAATCATCTAATTATTAAATAAAAAATATATTAAAATTAGATCTAATTAATTATGAAACTTGGCTTTGATACCAGTTGAAGAAAAAATCCTATTTTCTAGGTTAGGTTCATTCAGATTTGATTGGATCAAGAGGGATATTTCAAAATTTTTTTCTCTTAGATCTAAGACTCTTCAGATATAATTTTATTGATTTGATAAAATAAAATAAAATAAATTAAATCTAATTTAATTATACCTATATTTTGGGTAATCTAATTATCCTATGATGATTCCGATGTTTGCTTGAGGTTCTGGATGTAGTCATGCAAGCATCTGGCCTCTACTGATATTCACTCAGATAGGATCTAAAGATCTTCTCTTTCTCAATCTATGCTCCAAAAATTAGATCTAGGTCTGATCTTGAAGATCTTTAAAATGGCTTTTGAAGATCAACCATTGTCTCTTGCAGCAGTGCTGCCTTCTTCCTTTTCTGTCGCCTTTCTCTTGCTTGGATCGCACCAAACTCGAGCCCAAGAACTCTTGGATGTGGATAGGAGAGAGATTATTTGAAGGTGGCATGGAGAAGGAGGGAGAGAAGCTTTGTGGCATGGGCAAAGGATAGAAGCTCTCAATTCTAGGTGTAGATAGGGTTTATATAGATCCTATTGTGCCATGCAGTGCCACATCATCCCAATCAATCATGACTCTTTATGCAATCAGATCTAAATCTGATTGATGGGATGACATCATCTGATCCAATCAGATTAGAGTCCCTCATAAACCTGCTTAGGTGGTGCTAAGATTGGTTAAATAGGACTCCTTGGCACCACCTAATTTGAAATCATGAAGCAACCTAGAGTCCCATTTGTATGGGACTCTAGGCATGATCCTCATGGGGTGCACGCCTCCCTAGGTGTGTGCCCCCTTCTTTTCTACTTTTTAGCATGGAAACAAAGCCTCATGTTCTCTTCTGTGGGTGCATGACATATGGGCAGATGTCTAAGTGTCAAAGGTCAACATTTGACCAAAGTCCAAAGATAAGATTTAGCATGTAACGAAAAATGGTAGGTGTTGTCTCAAATTTATTTAATAAATTAAGACAATCCTTTTCTAACCTAGACAAGCTTTAGTCATACCAAGTAAAGGTTCCTGAGTGAGTCCAAATGCATTTGGCTCAGTCGAGAGAAGCTTTAATAATTGTTGAAGGAGAACATTAGGCTCAATCGTGTGTTAGCATGATTTTCTTGAACCTAATTGAATTTTATTTAAATCAATTAAACTGATTTAGTCCAATTGATGATATCTAGATCCAAATTCTTATTTGTATGATCTAGTTAGGTTTAGTTTCGTATGGTAATCTAATATGTCATGATCTCTATCATTGATATCATCAAAATACCTTCCGATGGATCAAAACTTTTTTAATCCAAATCATTCTAATTGCTCCCAAAATCCACTAGTGACACCTAGCAGCATATTATGGCAACCCATCAGAACTAAAAATGAACCTTTCAGTGCAGTTACCTATGTGATTAAGTTTCTCTATCTTGAGCCTCGATAGGATTAGGGTTAAGGTGATCTCATTAAATCCTAATATTCGTCATATGAATTAATCATTCGATTTAAGTCTAATGTGAAAAACCCTAATAGAAACTCTTTCTATTATTTCACTCTGTCATGGCCATGGGCTTATGGACTTGATTCTCATGATCATCATAGGGCTGCTCCTTATCTACTGAGGTAGATAGATCCCCTATCAGTGCAATCCAATTCCTATAATGAACATGCTATAGCAAACATACACCTCAGGATTTCGAATGGCTAGGACATCGAGTTATGGTGTAGTCAAACTATAACATCTTCAAGGTGAACTGCTGATGTTTCTTAGGTTAAAGAATCAGACACACCACTACAGCTTCGAGCCAATCATCGATGAGAAGGTAGACTTCCTCATGACTGCTCGAAGTGGTCACACTTAGTACCTTTGTTCTCTAATGAGTACCTATACTCTCGCTTCAGTATTTCTACACCATAAACTCAAGACTCATCTTTCCTAAAGAAGTGATCGTATACCAACCTTCCAGATCAATCACCATTCTCATGATGATCCTACGGTCGAGAGCATTTTATGAGTTATTAATCAAAATTCATGTCTTAAATTTTCAACTCTTGAAAATATGAACCATCATTACCATTAACTCAAGGGATGTATCACAAATACTTTCAAATACACATTACGATAGAAAATAATTCATTTTATTATTTATAGTTAAAATTATAATTTTGCCTTTAGATGTGTATTACAAGTGTCAGCCAATTCTGACTTCTAGGGCACACATATCTAACACCAGTATTCTGCATTGACCTATGCTTATAATTTAAAATCAATTAGACATTGGCCTTAAGAACTCGACCTTATTAGGACAAGAAATTCTAAAATTTAGATCGGGTTAGGATTAGTCAATTTAAGTAGTATCCAAGGTAAGTAGTTCAAGGATCACATTTCGAAGGAAGGTGGTTACTTAATTGATTCTGTTAGCTTACTTGGCCAAGATAATTAGTGTTTAAGAAAAGCAACGGAGGGACTTTCACTGACCTTATACTTGGCCAATTAAGTGGCTGATCCTTTACCTGAAGTGCTTCAAGGTGATCTTGGTAGTTAAGAGCTGTCTAGATTTAGAACAATCCTTAGACAGGATTGATTACCTAACTTGATTGCTAACTAAACATCAAATATAATTATAATTAATTCTTCTCTCTCTTCTTAGCCCTAGGACTCCTTAGGATATTTTTTTTTAGAACTCTTTTCTCTCTTTCTTCTTCTTTTCTCCTCCAAAAATAAAATAAAATAAAATAAAAATAATAAATAAAATAATAATAAAATCATAAAAAATAAAATTATAAGTTTTTAAAAATAATAAAATAATAAAATAATAAAATTTTATTTTTTGAACCATACGATAAGGTTGCACTAGTATATGCATGGTAGGAGATTACTTTTTCTGATCTAATTGAATCCAATCATAAAATTGAATAGCTGATTCATATTAAATTCAATAATCAAATGGCTAAAAATCTTAAAAAATCATCTAGGCAGATAAAGAAATATTTTATTTCTTCCATCTATAACCCATCGACTTCTATCCAATTATCAGATATCGATGCTACCTATTATAAGATCAAGTCGACTGTAATCCAAATGCTTCTATTTTTTTATGAAAATAATAATAAAGATCCTTATAAGCATCTTGATAAATTCTTAGAAATCTGCTTTATGGTAAAAATCCAAAATTTAACTGATGTCCTTAGATAGATCTTATTCCTCTTTTCATTAAAAGATAAAGCCAAGTACTGGCTTGGTATAATAGAAAGATCAATCCAAACTTGGGCTGAATTACAACATAAATTTCTTAAAAAAAATTATCTCATAGGTCGAACCATCACCACAAGATGAGCTATCACTAAATTTGCTCAAATTCTAGAGGAATAAATTCATGAGTCATAAGAAAGACTTTAGAAACTTCTTAGAAAATGCTCACACCATAGTCTATCTAAGTAGAAAATAATTCAAGCCTTCTATGAAGATTTAGGAGATCAATATAGATAAATGGTAGATACATCTTGTGAAGATGCATTTATGAACAAAAGTGAGGACAAAGCCTATGCCTTATTTGAAATCTTGAGTGAAAACTCAATTAACCATGCTTCGTTATCTTTCTACCAAAATTGGACATCTATGAGGCTCCCGGGTGGCAGCCCCTTGATAAGCATCATAAATTCATCCAATAAAAGTATTAATTTATTAATTAATTTATATTAATTTTTAAGAAATTATTAATCAATTTATATATAATTTTTGAAAAATTCATATTTTTATTAATTAAAAAATTAATTAAAAAATAATAAAAAATAATAAAAATTAAAAAATAAAATTTTATTATCAATAGAAAGAGCTCATTTTTTTGATCACAACAAAATAAATTTCAAGTAAAACGGAGCTAAAATGGAAAAGATATGAATTTTTAAAAATATAAAATAAATAAAAATTAAATAAAAAAGAAAACGGCTCAGCCGGCTCCGCAAGCCGAGCCACCAAGCCAAGCCAAGCCAGCCACCAAGCCAAGCCAAGCCATCAAAGCCGACTCAGCCATTGAAGCCATCAGCCGGTCCACGATCCAGGCGTGGACCGCCAGCTCAGCAAAATCCGGCGAATCAGAGCTTGCCACGTGGTGGACCTAGACCCCTAAAGGGTCTACAGAAATTTATCGCGGCTCACAAGGGTAATTTAGTCTTTTCGCTCGGCAACAGAAGCGCTGATTGGCTGCGGTGTGCGGTGCGGCCGGTCTACGCGGTCCATGGGAACAGTGATTGCGCGATCGGACGGATGTGGTTGTTTGCGGTCAGGATCGGACGGCTGTGGTTGCTTTCCGGAATTTTATTCAGCTACAGACATCACGCGGATCACCATCGGATGGCAGCGCTCGATCCAGGCGATGATCCGACGGTCCAGAAAGCTCCCGACGGTGATCAAACTCTCAGGCGCATGATTTGCGGCCAGATTTCCTCCATCAAGCGCGATCCAACGGCCAGAATTTAATCCGACCCGATCTGAGCTGATCTGCATCCGATTTTGATGATTTTTGGACCGTTGGATTCCTATTGAATGGCTGGATTTTATCAGATTTATCAGAGATGTATCAGAGCTATTTTAATTCAAATTTTATTCAGATTTTGATGATTACAAAGGCCATTAGTCCCACATTGCCTTTAGAAGCAAAAATATCCAGCCCTCCTAGCTCTATAAAAAGGACCCCAGGCCTCCAAAAATCAACATATCTCCGATCAAGGTGAAGCTTTGGTACAGGGCGAAGCCAGGCTATGGGTTAAAGGCTGCTTCGAAGCAACGGGTGCCGAGAAGAAGAGCCGAGCTTCTACACCATCTTTCTGCCAATGCCGATCCAAGATCAGAGATCAGGCTATTTTATTTTATTTTATTTTTTTTTTAAATTTTATGTATTTAAATTCTAAAATTTTAATTAATAAAAATTTTATTTTTGCATTTTAATTTCTTACTTTTTATTTTTATTATAATTTAATTTCTGCACTTTAATTATTACTTTTTATTGCAAGTAGATGCTAAGATCTAACTAATAGATCTTAGTACCAAGTTTAAATTTCTGCACCTTTTAATTTTTATTTTAATTTTCCGACTTCACTTTTGATTTTAAAATTCAAATCTTTTCTTTTTTCTTTTCAAAAAAATCAAAGATTTCAAATCTAAAAATACTACCTTCCCTGTGGATTCGACCCGACTCACTGCTATCTACGCATTTTCAATGATTTTAAGAAGTCGGATTAAACTGATAAACACGGTGTCTTAACGACAACATCGCGTTCCTATCAAGTTTTTGGCGCCGTTGCCGGGGAAGGCACGGATATTAAATTTTTTTTCTCTTGATTTCTTTGATTTTTTTTTGTAAATAAATTATAAATAAAATTTTTAATATTTCTTACTAATTTTTTTTATTTATTTTGTAGAAAAAAAAATTAAAGAACAAAAAGAATCAGAAGTTTTGCCTGGTGAGATCAATCCTAACCCTAGTTCCTCTTTTCTTTTTATTTTATTTATTTATTTATTTTATTTTTAAATTAATTTAAAAAAATATTTATTTAAACCTAATTAAAAGCCTCATGATAAGATTAGAAACCCTAACTGCTTTAGAGCATGCATCATATTAGTTTTATTTTTATCTTTATTTTTATTTTTATTTTTTTGGTGATTGCTGGAGGCAAGGTAAGCCTTTCAGAATTCAATTAGTTACATGCATCTAGTTTAAATTGCATAGAAACCCTTTGATTGAATTTTTTTTTTTTGCATATTCATATTAAATCAAATTAAGGGCACAACCCAATTAAATAAGATAAGGTGGGGATTTGATCACCCTTCCTTAGCCCACAAACAACCAACCAACATCCTGCATTGACCTAAGCCTTTAAATTAAAATCAATTAGACATCAACCCTAGGAACTCGAGCTCAATAGGACAAGGAATCCTAAGAGTTGAACCTGGTTTAGGATAAGTCAATTTGACTGGTGTCTAGGAAAGTGGTTCAGGGACGACTTGGGCCCGAAGGAAGGTGGTTTCTAATTGGTTCCGTTCGCTTACCTGGCCAAGCACAATTGGTGTCTAAGGCAAGCAACGGGGGGACTCCCACCGACCTTACACTTACCTGGCTAGTTGATTGGCTAATCCTACACTTGGAGGGCTTGAAGGTGACCTTGGCAGTTAGGAGCTGTCTAGATCTAGGATAACCCTTAGTCAGGATTGATTGACCAACTTGATTGCTAACCAACATCAAACCTAATTAAACCTTAATTCTTCTCTCTTCTTCTTAGTTCTAGGACTCCTTAGGACCTCTTCTTTAGAACTCTTTCTTTCTTTCTTCTTTTACTCCTCTAAAAATAAAATAAAATAAAATAAAATAAAAATTAAATAACTAAAAATATTAATAATTAAAAATTAAATTAAATTAAAATTAATAAATTAAAAATAATTAAAAAAATTAATTTTTAATATAATAAAATAATAATAATAAATAAAATAAAAAAAAAATATTCTAAAAATTTTTAAAACCATACATTAGGGTTACACTAATACATGCATGGTAGGAAATCACTTTTTCTGATTTAGTTGAACTTAATTGAATGGTTGATTCACATTAAACATAATAATCAAATGGCTAATATGAACCTAATAGTCCAAAAATTAGATAAAGTTGACCTTCTTGCTCAGAAAATAGATCAACTCCTAACCCTAGGTCAACAATCTCCTGCACAATTCACATCATCTTCTAATTATCAGGAGAATTATTCAATCTGTGCTAGTCCCAACCCATCATGTGAAGTGAATGTCCTATGACTGCACAGTTTCCATATTTTATCCAAGAACAAGTTCAAGCTACTCAAGGATACTCCAAATTGATTAATGACCCATTTTCAAATTCATATAATTCAGATTGGAGTAACTTTAATTTTTCTTGGACATCCCAACAGACTCAGGCTCAGACCCAAATTTCACTTGAGCAAAATTATCAAAATAGATAATACCAAAACTATGCCTATAATAATGGTCAGCCTAGTCAGTTTAACCAGCCATCATATTATAATCAGCCTTCATACCCACCTCCTCAACAGACCAATCTAGCTGATGATAGATTTAACCAACTTCAACAATTAATTCTAACTCAACAGCAATCTATCGCCAGACTAGAAGCTCAAATAGGATAATTAGTTGAGTCTAACATGAGGAGAGAACTAGATCAACTACCGAACCTACCAATTTCAAACAACCCACCTAATGACCACCAACCACCTGGATTAAATTATCAATCTAATGTTTCATCTAAGAATCTCCAATTTGAGAATGCCAAAGTAATTCCTGAACTTAAAAGCTATAGGATTCTTATGGACCCATACCAAGACCAGGTGAGAGAGGCTAGTACTGATGCTAGCCAAAATAAAAATTTAGAGGAACTGGTTAGTACTGAGACTAACCACATAGAAGAACCCAAGCCAGGAATTAGTACTGATGCTAGTTCCAGTTTAAATGAGATAGAAATAAGGGAAAAGAGAGAATAGATGATTTACCCGAGACTTATAAACCTAATGTCCTATTCCCTTCAACCCTAGAAGCTGGTTCTTCTTATAAAAATCAAAAGGCATGTAATGAAATGTCAATGGAGTTGTTTAAGCAAGGATCACATTAATTTACCTCCAGAATTAAAACCGCCTTTAGTCACCATTCCAGCACCCATTGAATCAAACTTAACTCCTAAAACTCCATTCATGAGCATTTTAGAAAAACAAATAGGAGAAATTCTTAATAAACATGGGTCTGAGAATGGAATCATAAATTATATCCCTAAAATTAACAAAGATTATATCAATAATGGGATTATAAATCAACTTTCTGAGATTGGCAATCCAAAACCATTGGAATTTGTCAATCCAATATTCGACACAGGATAGTGAGCTACATTGTGTCTGGCTGAAGACGGTAAACTTAGCGCTTGTTGGGAGGCAACCCAATATTTAGTTTTTATCTAATTTATCTTTTTAGTTTATTTTTTTTTAGGATAATTTGAATAAGTTGGAGGGAAGAGCTCAAATTTTCAAAGGCATGTGCTGGACCAAAATAAAAATATATACTGAGTTAGGTGTATTCTTTCATGTTCTTTATTACATCCTTTATTTTTTCTTCTCCATTGAGGACAATGTCGATTAAGTTGGGGGGAGAGAAAAATAAAAAAAATTTTAAAATTTTAAGTCCTCGAAAAAAGTTAGTATTTAGTATTTAGATACTTGATTATGCTTAAGAATCGAATTAAACTAAGCATTTTTAAAAGAAAATTGATGCACAGATCAGAGAATCTATGAGATATTGAGGAATCAAGTATTAAGAAAATTCAATAAAGAGTTAAGTCTAGAACATAAAAAAATTTTTTTCTTGGAGCATTTCTAATTATTTCTACTAGCATCAAAGAAAAGTCTACTTTTTATAGGCTTGTGTAGGGTAACTATACGTTTCTTCATATAAAAATTTATTTTAATAAAATAGTTTTCCAAGTACTTCTCACTGAGTAACCGGGCCTCTTTGCCTAAGCAAGCATTGAGTTTCGCATCAAAAGGTGGGAAGGGCAAAGAAGCTCGTTGTAAAGCTAGTCTTAACTCGTAGCCTATTTGATTCGAGCTAGTAAGCCCGAGGGGTATTCTATACCTAGTGCCCTAAAGCCAACTGGTTTGGGAGTCATTGGCCCAAGACTCGCTACATGGATCAAATAGAAAGCTTAAGGAGTTAAGACACTCAATAGTGGTACAACGTTAAAAAAAAAAAAAAAAAAAAAAAATATTGGTTTCCCACCAAGTAACCGGGTCCTGTTGCCTAAGTAAGCAATGATATTCGCATCAAAAAGTGGGCAATGTAAAAATAAAAATTAATAAATGAAGGATGGAAGTAGCAATACACCTGCCTATATGAAATTAGACAAATCAGAGATAAAGGTAGGATAATTTAGAAAAAGTTCTGAAAAATTTAATGTTCTTTACTTAATTTTTCTATTGATAAGTATTAATACCCCAATGATATATCTCATTTAAGCTCTACTGAATATCAATGGCCATTTTGAAAATTGCTTAGGTAAAATTCGAAACTCTAAAGTTAAAAGGTATTTAAAACTAAATTCTTTCTTTACTCGAGGACGAGCAAAGCTTAAGTTGGGGGGTGTGATAAGCATCATAAATTCACCAATAAAAGTATTAATTTATTAATTAATTTATATTAATTTTTAAAAATTATTAATCAATTTATATATAATTTTTAAAAAATTCATATTTTTATTAATTAAAAAATTAATTAAAAAATAATAAAAAATAATAAAAATTAAAAAATAAAATTTTATTATCAATAGAAAGAGCTCATTTTTTTGATCACAACGAAATAAATTTCAAGTAAAACGGAGCTAAAATGGAAAAGATATGAATTTTTAAAAATATAAAATAAATAAAAATTAAATAAAAAAGAAAATGGCTCAGCCGGCTCCGCAAGCCGAGCCACCAAGCCAAGCCGAGCCACCAAGCCAAGCCAAGCCATCAAAGCCGACTCAGCCATTGAAGCCATCAGCCGGTCCACGATCCAGGCGTGGACCGCCAGCTCAGCAAAATCCGGCGAATCAGAGCTTGCCACGTGGTGGACCTAGACCCCTAAAGGGTCTACAGAAATTTATCGCGGCTCACAAGGGTAATTTAGTCTTTTCGCTCGGCAACAGAAGCGCTGATTGGTTGCGGTGTGCGGTGCGGCCGGTCTACGCGGTCCATGGGAACAGTGATTGCGCGATCGGACGGATGTGGTTGTTTGCGGTCAGGATCGGACGGCTGTGGTTGCTTTCCGGAATTTTATTCAGCTACAGACATCACATCGCGATCACCATCGGATGGCAGCGCTCGATCCAGGCGATGATCCGACGGTCCAGAAAGCTCCCGACGGCGATCAAACTCTCAGGCGCATGATTTGCGGCCAGATTTCCTCCATCAAGCGCGATCCAACGGCCAGAATTTAATCCGACCCGATCTGAGCTGATCTGCATCCGATTTTGATGATTTTTGGACCGTTGGATTCCTATTGAATGGCTGGATTTTATCAGATTTATCAGAGATGTATCAGAGCTATTTTAATTCAAATTTTATTCAAATTTTGATGATTACAAAGGCCATTAGTCCCACATTGCCTTTAGAAGCAAACTATCCAGCCCTCCTAGCTCTATAAAAAGGACCCCAGGCCTCCAAAAATCAATATCTCCGATCAAGGTGAAGCTTTGGTACAGGGCGAAGCCAGGCTATGGGTTAAAGGCTGCTTCGAAGCAACGGGTGCCGAGAAGAAGAGCCGAGCTTCTACACCATCTTTCTGCCAATGCCGATCCAAGATCAGAGATCAGGCTATTTTATTTTATTTTTTTTTCTTTTTAAATTTTATGTATTTAAATTCTAAAATTTTAATTAATAAAAATTTTATTTTTGTATTTTAATTTCTTACTTTTTATTTTTATTGTAATTTAATTTCTATACTTTAATTATTACTTTTTATTTTATTGCAAGTAGATGCTAAGATCTAACTAATAGATCTTAGTACCAAATTTAAATTTCTGCACCTTTTAATTTTTATTTTCAATCTTTCGACTTCAGTTTTTATTTCAGAATTCAAATTAATTTCTTTTTCTTCTTAAAAAAAATCAAAGATTTCAAATCTAAAAACACTACCTTCCCTGTGGATTCGACCCAACTCACTACTATCTACGCATTTTCAATAATTTTAAGAAGTCAGATTAAACTGATAAACACGTTGTCTTAACGACAACATCGCATTCCTATCAATACCCTAGTAGACTTAGGCACAAACCCAAATTTTACCTATTCAAAATTATCAAAATAGGCTCCAATACCAAAACTATGCCTTTAATAGTGGTCAGCCTAGTCAGTCTACGTAGCCATTATATTACAATCAGCCATCATACCCATCTCCTCAATAGATCAATCTAGCCGATGATAGATTTAACCAACTTCAATAATTAATTTTGACTCAACAGTAATCTATCACCAGGCTAGAACCTCAAATAGAATAATTAGTTGAGTCTAGCATGAGGAGAGAACTAGGTCAATTATCGAGCCAATAGTTAACAAATCCCATAAACAACCTATCTAATATTTATCAACCATCTAGATTTAATTATCAATCTAATATCCCACTTAAGAATCCCCAATTTGAGAATGCTAAAATAATTTCTGAACTTAGAAATGACAAGATTCTTAAGAACCCATACTAAGACTAGGTGAGAGAGGCTAGTACTAATGCTAGTCAAAATAAAAATATAGAAAAAGAGGTTAGTACTGAGACTAACTATATAGAAGAACCTAAGTTTGGAACTGGTACTAATGCTAGTTCCAATTTAAATAAGACTGACAAAGGAAAGAAGAAAGTAGATGAGTTACTCGAGACCTATACTCCTAAAGTTCTGATCCCTTCAACCTTAAAAATTGATTCTTCCTATAAAAATCAAGGGGCATGCAATGAAGAGCTAATAAAGTTATTTAAGTAAGATCATATTAATTTACCTCCATAACTAAAGCCATCTTTAGTCATCCTTGAATTTGAATCGAATGACATCCTTCTAGTGTACATTGCATCAAACATAACTCCTAATACAAAAACTTGATACATGAGTATTTTAGAAGAACAAATAGGATAAATTCTTAACAAACAAGGATATAAAATTGGGGTTGCATACTATTACCCCAAAATTAACAATGAATCTATCAATAAAGGGATCACTAGTTGTTTTCTTGAGATTGGCAATCCAAAATCGTTGAAATTTGTTAATCGAATATTCGATACAAGATAGGTAAGTTACCTTGTATCTGCCTGAAGATGATAAACTTAGCGCTTGTTGAAAGACAATCTAATATTTATTTTTCTTGCATCTAATTTATCTTTTTAATTTACTTTCTTTTTATGACATGTTGAATAAGTTGGAGGGAGAGCCAAATTTTCAAAGAACTATGCTGGTCTAAAAAAATAAATTAAGTTAGGTGTATCTTTTTCTATTCTTTATTATATCATTTATTTTTTTTTTCTCCATTGAGGATAATGTCGATTAAGTTGGGGGCAAGAATAATAAAATTATTAGAAGTCCTCAAAGAAGTCAGTATTTAGTTTTTAGGCACTCGATTATGCTTAAAAATTGAGTTGAACTAAGCATTTTTAAAAGAAAATTGATGCACAAACTAGAAAATTTTTGAGATATTGAGGGATTAAGTATTAAGAAAATCTAATAAAGAGTTAAGTCTGGAACATAAATAATTTTTCTTTGAATATTTTTGATTTTTCTCTCAGCATCAAAGAAGAGTCTACATTTTATGGGCTTGTATAGGATAACTATATATTTTTTTATAAAAAATTAAAATTAAAATAAAATAGCTTTTAAGTACTTCTTACTGAGTAATCAGACCTCTTTGTCTAACTAAGCATTGAGTTTCACATCGAAAGGTAGGAAGAATAAAGAAGTTCATTATAAAGCTAATCTTAACTTGCAGTCTATTTGATTCGAGCTAATAAGCCTGAAGGGTATTGCATACCTAGTATCCTAAAGCCAACTAGTTTGGAAGTTATTGGCTCAAGACTCACAATATGGATTAAATAGAAAGCTTAAGAAATTAAGATACTTAATAGTGGCATAATGTTAAAAAAATATTAATTTTTTATAAAGTAATTGGATCCCGTTGCCTAAGTAAGTAATGATATTCATATTAAAAAGTGAGCAATATGAATAAAAAATATCAATAAATAAAGGACGAAAGTAATAATATACTTGTCCATATAAAAGTTTAAATAATTTAGAGATAAAGGTTGGAATAATTTAAAAAAATTTAAAAAGATTTAATATTTTTTACTTAATTTTTATATTAGTAAGTATTAATACTCTGATGACATACCTCACCTATGCTCTACTAAATATCAATGGCCATTTTAAAAATTTTTTGATAAAATTCGAAACTCTATAGCTAAAAGATATCTAAAACTAAATTCTTTCTTTACTCAAGGACGAGCAAAGTTTAAGTTAGAAAATATGATAATTACCATAAATACACTAATAAAAGTATTAATTTATAAATTAATTAATTTTTACTTTTAAAAATTAATATTTTTATTTATTTATTTTAGAAAATATTATAATAAATAAAAAGAGCTTATTTTTTTGGTTAAAATGAACCAAATTTGGAGCAAATCCAATTTAAAATGGATCCAATATGAATTTTTAAAGAAAAAAAAAAATAAAATAAAATAAAATTAACCAATTAGTTCGCCCGATCGGTTCACCCAAAATCGATCGATTTAGTCCAGCACTCATTGACCCAGTCCATGCAAACTCGATCTGCTCGCAAGCTAGGCCCAGTCGCCACCACAGCCCACTTCCCTCCCTAGCTAACATCAGGGTGACATCAAAAACCATGCAGTCCATGGTGGACCACAATAGTTTCATTCATCGTGGACCGTTAACAGGTCCACCATGAAAATACTAAAGGAAAACTAGTAGGATTCTAAGCATGCTTTTTGAAACTTTTTCAAAAAATGATAGCAGAAGCTAAATTAATCTACATTAATTTACTGCATGCTATGATCTAATCATAAAACCCAACTTTAGGATCTTTGACATGTTAATATGCATTAAAAAAATAAAATGTAATCGATCAGCAAATCATATTTACAATCGATCTATGTTCAGAGCATAATATCTATGCATGGGTAGATGATCACCACAATCTGAAACAACCAGAAAATCACTTCCGCATCGCGCTATAGCCGCATACATGTCCGTTCTCTATGGTGAGTCCACATGGAGCCCTGATTCTAATCAACCCCTCTGGAGTGCTAGCTTCTCTTTAGGACCTTCGATAGCCAACCTTCATCGATCCAATCGACGAACTACTCCTAATCTTCTAGATGCTCCAGAAATTAGAAGATGCAATAGAGAAAGATGAGATGGTGGTGAAATCCAGTGGAGATCTGGCACTTAAACTCTCCACCCAAATCTAGAGTCTCCACTCTAGGATTCAGTGCTCGCCCTTTAGAACCTTGATCCCTTTCTCTCTTTAGAAAAAACCTCATGCCCAGAAGGTAGTGCCCTTCTCTGATTTCTATCTGACAGAAATTCTTTGAAACCTCATGCACACCCAAGGCCTCTCATCTAATCTCTCACATAGATCCCTCTACGCATGCCTAAAAAAAAAAAATCCATTTCAATAGGCATCTATGCATGCGAGGATAAGGATAGGTTTGGTTGAACTTGTTTCAACCAATCTCTTGAATCCAAAATTCAAGAGGACTCCTAATCCATTCCAGTGCAAATCCCAAGAGGTTGATGCACAGAAGGACTCTCCTTCTATGCACCCATACCTAGAATGCACAAAAATGTGCAAGAGAAAGAGAACTTTAGGTATGGAGATGAGGATGAGAGGGAGTTGGGAAGTTTCAATCAAACTAACTAACACAAGTTGAATTCAAAATTCAACTCGCTCTCAATCTGATCTGATCCAATGCTTGGACTAGGTCAAAGGTAGATAAGAGAAGATGCACAACTCCTTCTAGCATGGAGAAATCCCATGCACATTTCTAATGTCCGTGGAGAAAAAGAATGGGTCAAAGGTCAATGGTGCAGGGAGATAGTAATTCAAACTAGCTTTAAATTTGATCAAATTGGTTTCATCTAAACCAATTTGTTTTAACCAATTAAAACTAGGATAAACCCAATCATATTAGGCTTTAACCCAACTTAATTATATTTTAATCAAATTAAAAATTAACTAAGTCTAATTTTTGATCAAATCAGGATTGAATCTCCCATAGCAATTAGGTCATCTCATAACCTAATCGAATCAAGCTCAATCAAATCAAATTTAATCAGATTTAATCAAATCTTTATCACTCAATCAAATTGAGCTAATCAGCAATCTAATTATTAATTAATCCTCTAATAAATATCTGAGTCTCAATCTAGTGGGACTTTCGATCAGCCATCAGATCATGTAGAAACTCCTATTGTGTGTGACCCCATAGGTTCGAATCCTAAGTAGGTAGCATAGAAACTAATTTTCTATACCAATTGATGTGACCATCTAGCAATGATACCCGATGTCTGGATAGGTCAAAAATCATAATGCAACATCGACGAACCTATGGCATATGGTTATCGTATAATTCATTCAATTGACCATGATGCTTAAAGGATGATCTAGGATTAACTGCCAATCCTAAAAATTCATCCATATTGTATTTCAAAATTTAGCATCCATCATATGGATTACCCCGACCAAGGATTTGTTAAATTGAAATATAGTAATGCACTTGCTCTAATACTTGGAGGGGTCAATCTCAGCTTAACTCATGCATCGACAAGCTAAGTACTTGACTGCGCCAAGTAGTCTTTCGTCACTAAATTAAAAATTCAGGTAGTTCGGTATCTAAGTATAGTGAGTTGCTTGTAAGTCACCATGGTGATCTCAGATCTAAGGGATACTTATATCCATATCCTTCATGGGCAATCTTGACAGAAGAGAGCTTCATAGTTGGATCATGATCAGTAGAATGTACCATTATATTTCACCTACATGCCATAATAGCGTCACCATGCTTCTTGGTTAAGAGGACAACCAACGCTTATAGCACACAATGACCTACTCTTGATTAACATTATCGTCCTAGGTAATAACAAAGCATTTGGTCGTGATCAGTTTAAGGACTAAACGATAAATTCTCCTTTGTTAAGTCTAAATAGTCATAAGAACTTTATCATAGAGAATTCATTACAAGAAGATGCACAAAATGATGAAATTACTAGAATAATAATTTTATTTAATTAAAATTTAAGTGTAAATTATATTTAGCTCAACCATCTACAACCTAGATGATTGGCTTTAGGATACATTTTTCAACAACTCTCACTTAAACTAAAGCCACTCAGAACAGTATTGAATACTCATCTTCCATTTGTGATTATCGAACTCTTTGATTTTGAGAGCTTTAGTAAATGGGTCAACCATGTTCTTCTTTCTGTCGATCTTCTGAAGGTTGACATCATATCATTCTACGATCTCTCGTACAAGATAGTAGCGATACAGAATATACTTGGTGCGCTGAGGTACCTTCGGCTTCTTCGCTTGAGTTATGGCTCCAATGCTGTCATAGTATAGCAGAATCAGACCATCCAAGGAGGGTCCCACTCCTAGCTCGTCGATGAACTTTCGCAGTCAGACAGCTTCCTTCGCAGCATTGGATGTCGTGACATACTCTACCTCGTACATAGAATCGGCCATAGTGTGTTGCTTAGAACTCTTCTAGCAGACAGCTCCATCGTTCAGGATAAATGCATAACCTGATACACTCTTACTATCATCGTGATCTGATTGAAAACTAAAATTAGTGTATCCTACAAGTTTCAAGTTAGTATCTCCATAGATGAACCATTGGTTCTTGGTATTTCTCAAATATTTTAGGATTATCTTCACAACCTTCCAGTGATTCTCACCTAGATTAGATTGATATCTACTTACTACCCCTAGTGAGTATGCCATGTCTGGTCTCATACACATCATGGCGTACATAATAGAACCTATTGCTAAAGCATATGGTATTTTACTCATACGCTCTCTCTCTTGAGGAATTATTGGATAATCCCTTTTTGAGAGAGAAATTTCATAGTCTATCGAAAGATAGCCCTTCTTGAAATTCTCCATGTTGAATCTCTTTAGTACAATATCAATGTACGTGGACTAGAACAATCCAAGCAATTTTTTAGATCTATCCCTATAGATCTTCATCCCTAGGATGTAGGATGCTTCTCCCAAGTCCTTCATGGAGAATTGAGACGATAGCCAAACCTTTATTCCCTGTAATATAGGAATGTCATTCTTGATTAAGAGAATATCATCCACATACATTATAAGAAATACAACTACAGAATCGTTAGCCTATTTGTACAAGCAGGGTTTCTCTTCATTCTTAATGAAGCCATACGTTCTGATCACTTTATCAAAATACATATTCCAACTCCGAGATGCCTGCTTCAATCTATAGATGAATCTCTAAAGTCTGCACACCTTAGATTTGTCTATGGATGTGAATCCCTCAGGCTGTATCATATACACCTCTTCATCTAGTTCTCCATTAAGGAAAGCCGTCTTCACATTTATTTGCCAGATCTCATAGTCTAGGTATGCTGCTATCACAAGCATAATCTGAATGGACTTGAGCATTGCCACTGGAGAAAACATCTCATCATAGTTAAACCATAACACTGACAATACCTCTTGGCAACTAGATGAGCTTTATAGATCTCCATCTTCTCGTCTGTGCCTCTTTTTCTTTTGAAAATCTACTTACACCCAATGGATTTTACCCCTTCAGGTGGATCAACCAATGTTCATACACTATTGACTTTCATGGATTTCATTTTGGACTTCAAAGCTTCTAGCCACTTATCGGAGTCAGGCCTCTGCATGGCATCCATGTAGGTGATCAGATCCTCATTATTCTCATCGAGTTTAATAGGATCACCATATCGGACCAAGAAATTATAGTATCTATCTAGTTGGTATGGTACTCTACCAGATCTCCTTAAAAGTGCCTCAATAATAGGCTCTAGGTTTGATCTTATCAAATCTAGTTTTGTAGATTTATTAGAATGTGTCGGTTCTTCTACCTATCAAACTTTACTAAGTTCAACATTAGAGACAGCAGTTTCTTCCATAAGAAACTCTTTTTTCAAAAAGACTATCCTATTACCGACGAACACCTTTTGCTCCTCAGTAAGATAGATGTAATATCCCCAAGTTTTCTTGGGATACACTATAAACAAACACTTTTCGGACCTAGGTCCAAGCTTTTCTAGCTATAAATATTTTACATAAGCTGGACATCCCCAAATCCTAAGATGAGCTAGTGTTGGTTTACGGCTAGTTCATATCTCATATGGAATCTTTACAATAGACTTGCTCGAAATGTTGTTCAAAATAAAATAAGCAGTCTCGAGTGCATAACCTCAAAAAGAAATCGACAGACTCGTAAATCCCATCATGGATCAAACCATGTCTAACCGGATTTGATTTCTCCTTTCAAACACACCATTATGCTGTTAGATATATGTGCCCTAGAAGTTAGAATTGGCTGACACTTGTAATACACTTCTAGGGATAATTATAATTTTGACTATAAATAATAAAATGAATTATTTTTTATCACATATGTGTATTTAGTGTCTGTGATACATTCTTTGAGTTAATGGTAATGATAATTCTTATTTTTAAGAGTTGAAAATTTAAGACAAGAATTTTCATTATTAACTCATAAAATGCACCTGACCGTAGAATCATCATGAGGATGGTGATTAATCCAAAAGATTAGTGTACAATCGCTTCTTTATAGTAGATGAGTCTTGAGTCTACAGTGTAGAGATACCAGAGTGAGAGTATAGGTACTCAAAGAGAATGAGGGCACTGAGCGTGACCACCTCGAGTAGTCATAAGAAAGTCTACCTTCTCGTTGATGACTGACTCAAAGCTGTAGTAGTGTATCTGATTCTTTGACCTGAGGTGCATCGACAGTTCATCCTGAGGGTGTTATAGTTTGACTACACTATGACTCAATCTTCTAGCCATTCGAAATTCTGAGGTGTATGTTGGCTATAGCATGTTCATTATAGAAATTGGATTGCACCAAGATGGAATCCATCTACCTTCGTGGATGAGGAGCAACCCTATGATGATCATGAGAATCAAGTCCATAAGCCCATGGTCATGGTAGAGAGTGAAATAATAGAAAGAGTTTCTATTAAGGTTTTCACATCGAACTTGAATTGAATGATTAAATCATATGATAGAAATTAGGGTTTGACGAGTTCACCTTAACCCTAATCTGATCGAGGCCATAGATAGAAGAAATTTATCACACAAGTAGCTGCACTGAGAGGTTTATCTTTAGTTTTGATGGGTTGCCACCATATACTGCTAGGTGTTACTGGTGGATTTTGGAAGCAATTAGAATGATTTAGATGATCGATCATTCTAGTTGTCTGAATCAGAAGAGTTCTGATCCATCGAAAGGAGTTTCGATGATGTTGATGATGGAGATCACGATATATCCCATTACCATACAGAGCTGAACCTAATTGGTTCACACAAATAAGGATTTAGATCTAGATAGCATCAATTGGACTAACCTAGTTCAATTGATTTGAATTAGATTCAATTAGGTTCAAGAAAATCATTCTAGCACATGATTGAACCTAACATTCTCCTTTTTCTATCATTAAAAGTTGTCTCGACTGAGCCAAATGAGTTTGTGCTCACTCAGGTATCTTTACCTAGTCTGACTGGAGCTTATCTAGGTCAGAAAAGGGTTGTCTTAATTTATGAGATAAATTTAAGACAACACCTACCATTTTTCATCACTTGCTAATTCTTGTCCTTTGACTTTGGTTAAACATTGACCTTTGACTCTTGGACATCTGCCCATGTGTCATGCACTTATTGGAGAGCAGATAGGGGCTTGTCTCCACTTTAGAAATTAGAAAGGAAGGGGTGCATGCCTAGGATGGCGTGCGCCCATGGATAGGGATGCCTGGAGTCCCATATGGATGGGACTCCAGGTTGCTTCATGGATTCAAACTAGGTGACCCTCACCTATAGACTTTGACCAGTCTTAGGCACCACCTTAGGATGAATTTATGGGTCTCTCATCTGATTAGATCAGGTGATGTCATCCCACCAATCAGATTTAGATCTGATTAAATGAAGCAACGTGATTGGTCGGGGTTATATGGCACTACATGGCGCAGCAGGGTCTATATAAAGACCTGTCTGCACCCACTTTTAATAAACTTCTCTCCTAGCCAAGCCCCAAGGCTGCTCCTCTTCCTCCTCCATGCCACCTTTCTAATCTTCTCTCTCCTCTCTATGCCCAAGGCAGTTGGGCTTCAGATTAGTGCGAGTCAGGCAAGAAAAGATTGAAGAAAAAGGAAGAGGGCAACACTACTGTAGAGACGATGGGTGATCCTCAGAAGAAGTTTTGAAGATCCTCCAAATCAAATCCAGATCTAATTTTTCGAGTGAAGAAAGAAAAGGAGAAGATCTCTAGATTCAATCCAAGTGGATATCAGTAGAGGCCAGGCACTTGCGTGGCTAGATCCAGAACCTCAAGCATTCAGCAGATCATCAATGAGTAATTAGATTACACAGAATCAAGGTAAAATTAATTTAGATTTAATTTAATTTAATTTTCTTATCAGATCATAAAATAAAATCTAAAAAAGGTCATATCTGATTAGGATCTAAGAGAAAATTTTTAAAATACGCCTCTCGATCCAATCAAATCTGAACGAACCTAACCCCAAAAAATCAGAATTTTTCCTTCAATTGGTATCAGAGCCAGGTTCTTATAAAATTTATTTATATCTAATTTAATCTGATAAATTTATGGTTTTAGATATCACATAAAATATAATTAGATCTAAAATTAGAAAATTAAAATTAATTAATGTAGATCTAATATGTATGAGATACATAACTAGATTAGGAATAGAATTGTTCTATGTGTAGTCTAGTATAATCATAATTTTTATTTGATTAAATATGATTTTTAGATCTATTTATTTATTATTTTTTGATCTTATAAATGTTATAATCAGATCTAAAAATAGAAAATAAATTTAATTTAATTTGTCCATATAAGATATGATAGTTGCATGTTTAGACTAGTTGTAGAATAGTTCTACAATAGGGTCTAGATTAAATTTTATTTGATAAGATCAAATTTAAACTTAATTTTTTAGATGATTATGAGATAATTTAGATCTGAAAAACATGCATGCATGATATATGAGATGTATGCAAAACATGTTTTAATTAGATCAATTTCCTTATATGTGATATATGCTTAGATCTAATTAGTTTTTGTAGATTAGTTGTATTTCTGATTATGGCATTCCCCTTGGTTGTCCGATCATAAGAATAAAGTAGGGCTTAAAGACCCTCTTCTCCTATTCGATGGAGTATTCTTATGATGTGTAGGGGTGCTGCGCGTTCATCTTTAATCAGAAATTGAAAACTTACTTTCTGCAAAATCCTAGATCCTAAAATCCTAGGATCTTATTTGCATGTTTTATTTTTGAATCCTAAAATTAATTAAGAATTAAGAATATGAAATATATTAGATCTAAAATTGAAAATTTTTAGATCTAAGATATATTCATAAAATTGGGTTCGGGCTTGGGTAGCTCAATTAGGTCTAGCAGTTGATCAAACCGAATCAAGAGTTGATTAGATGGGATCAACAATGTTTAAATTGACCAGCCTAATAGGATTAAGTCTGGGTCAAGATCGAGTCATGTGAGTGATCGATCAAGCTAAGACTTAATTAGGCTCAGTGGTTAGAGTCTGGATTGTAGGTTAATCCGATTAGTTCTGGCTCAACAATTTGGGGTCTAAGGTAAGTTTGGAAAATACGAATGACTGATTTTTAATTAGGAGCCACTCGACTCGAATGCATTCTTGTCGAGTTAATGGCATATCCCTTCCACCGGTCTCACTTACCTGGCCATGTTTGTTGACTCAGTTTTGATCTAAGGTGGCCAATAATCCGAGCTAACCCATGCCACTAGGTTAGTCATAATAGTTATGACTATGTCAAGTCTAGTTTAATGAGACCTAAATCAAATCTCCCTAAGAAAAGATTAAGTCTAAGGTCTTCCACCATTGTAGATGTGTGGGCCCTTTCCGAGGTTGATTGTTCTCGACTGGTTATAGTGGCTCAGTTGCACCAGAAAGATGCAACCATGTCTATTAGGTATTGGATGCTATAAGCTGGAGGATGGATTGGGCTCAATATTTTGGATATGGTGAGAGACTCAATTAGAAATCCAATCCATGCAAATGGTGGGTCTGACTTAACTAAGGAGTGGATCAATATTTCGGACATGGTGAGATTCATGAATTAGAGACCAAGATTGGATGCATCATGATTAGAGAATCATTGAATAAGAGTTGTTCACTCGTTGGATAATCCATCACCAATAACTATTAGGTGAGGTGATGAGTCAGTCGGTGGGATTGCACCACCCATAAGAAATTAGTAATCGTGGAGATTTTTGCATCTCTACAGAGGGAATGTAGGGATCCAAAAAAATAGTAAAAGCTAATTTATTTAAAAATAAAAATCCCTAAATAAATTGGTTAAGTCTTAATTACAGTATCTAACTAAAAATTTTGACTCTCTACAGGAACATGTCTGCATCCAACCCACTAGCATGAATTCTGGACACCCATAGACTGATCGGACCAAATTACAAAGATTGGCTCCGAAACTTCAAAATCTTTTTGGGTTCCAAGAAGTTAACTCATATATTGGACCAGGATCCTCCCACCTTACCAACTCATCCATCCACTGAGCAGAGAGCATCTTTGGATAAGTGGACAGACGATGATAACAAGGCTAGATACTACATGTTGGGCTCGATGTCTGATGAACTTCAGCACCAACATGAAGATATCAGCACTGCTCGCCAAATGTTGGCTCACCTACAGGAGATGTTTGGTGAACAGAGTCACACAGTCAAGTATCAAGTCACTAAATGACTATTCAAGACTAAGATGCATGATGGGCAGTTAGTCCAAGATCATTGTCTGATGATGATCAAGGACATGGAAGAGCTTGAGAAGCTCAGAGTGAGGTTGGACTTGGATCTGCATAATGATATAATTCCGCAATGCTTGGCTGATGCATATAGGCAGTTCATCATGAACTACCATATGCATAAACTTCAAAACTTCTTGGCCGAACTTATGAAAATGCTGGTTACCACAGAGCTTTCCATGAAAGGTTCTAAAGGCTTAATACTTGCTATGGAATGGACTTCTTCCAAGAGAAAATCTTTTGAAAAAAAGAAGAAGTCTGTGAAAAAGCAGAAGGTGGAAGGAGAAAAGAAGAAAGAGGCAGAGCTGAAGAAGAAGGCTACTGACAAAGAAAAGTATTTTCATTGCAACAATGACGGCCATTGAAAGCGGAACTGCCCTACTTACCTAGCCACCCTAAAGAAGAAGGAGGCAGGTCCTTCTGGAGGTATGCTCATTATTGAGTCTAACCTTATGATTTCTTCTGCATCCAGTTGGATACTTGACTCTGGTTCTAGTGCTCACTTGTGCACTTCTATGCAGGGTCTTGAGGATAGCAGGAGGCTGAGGGATGGTGAGATGATCCTGCGCATCGAAAATGGAGCAAGAGTTACTGTCGTGGTCATGGGAACATATCCTCTTCGACTACCATCTCGTTTAGACTTAGTATTAAAAGACCATTATTATGTGCCTGCAGCAAGCAGAAATTTGATTTCTATTTCTTGCCTTGTGTTAGAAGGCTATGTAATTAGTTTTCTTAAGGACCATTGTAACATTCTTTATGAAAGAAATAAAATTACAAGTGGTTTCCTTATTAACGGTCTTTATCAGTTACATGTTGATGTATCTATTTTTAATTTCGAGCAAAATATGAATGCCATAAAATCAAAATATCCTAGGGATGGTCCTAATGATAGATATCTACGGTACCTAAGATTAGGTCATATAGCAGAAGATAGGGTTAACAAATTGGAGAAAACTGGGCTATTGAGTTCATTGACTTTTGAGTCGTATCCAATTTGTGAATCCTGTCTTCATGGCAAAATGACTAAGCTCCCTTTTATAGGACATGGGAAAAGGGCCACAGATCTTCTTGCCCTAGTACATGCAGATGTGTGCGGCCCATTTGATGTGTCGACTAGAGGCAACTTAGTCTACTTCATAACCATTACCAATGATTTATCTAGGTATGGGTATGTGTATCTTATGAAATACAAGTCTGAAGCCTTTGAAAAGTTCAAGGAGTTCAGACATGAAGTAGAAAAGCACACTGAAAATCCATTAAGGTTCTTTGATTAGATTGAGGAGGTGAATACCTTAGCTAGAAATTCCTGGACTATCTCAAAAAAAATGACATAGTCTCTCAATGGACTTCACCAGGAACACCTCAACTCAACGGGGTTTCAAAACAGAGGAATCGGACCCTATTAGATATGGTCCGATCCATAATGAGCTACATAGATCTTTCTGATTTTCTTTGGAGATATTGTTTGTTAACTGCAACATATTTACTGAATAGGATTCCTTCTAAAATCGTTCCTACCACACTGTATGAGATATGGCATGGTAAGAAACCAAGTCTGAGTCATCTTAGAATTTAGGATTGTCCGGCTAATGTCAAAAGATAACAAGCGGACAAGTTAGACTTTAGGTCCTTTAGAGCTCGATTCATAGGATATCCTAAAGAGTCATTAGGATATTATTTCTACATTCCAGAAGATCACAATGTGATTATGAGTCGACATGCCATTTTTCTTGAAAAATAGTTTATTCAAGATGGTGGCATTGGAAAGTAGATTAAGCTCGAAGAGAAAGTCTCACAAGAGCAATGAGCTAAGGACCAAATGGAATCAAATTAGGTTAAGCCAATCAATACACTACCTCCTCCACCTCATAGATCAAAAAGGGTTTTTCGTCCTCTTGAGGGGTACTTAGGTACTATTTTAAAGGATGTAGAGAAAATATTCCTCGTAGGTAATGGGGTTCATGGTGATGATCCCAAAACCTTTAACGAGGTGATATCAGATATCGACTTCGAGAAAATGGTTAGAGCCAATGAAAGTCAAAATTGACTTTCGATGCACTACAAAACCAAAGGTGAAGACCTGGTTTAGATCCGCCAGAAGTATGAGTACCTATTGGTCATGTAATGGATCTACAAGAGAAAGATTCGGTTGCAGATGGGGAAATGTAGAGACATTCAAGGCTAGATTAGTGGCAAAAGATTATAGTCAATGCGCAGGCATTGACTATCAGGATACTTTTTTGTCAGTTGCTATGCTAAAATCCATCCGTACATTGCTTGCTGTTGTAGTCTATTTTAATTATGAAATATGATAAATGGATGTGAAAACGGTATTTCTAAATAGCGATATCTGGAGAAGATATCTATATGGAACAGCTGCTAGATTTCACATCCGAGTGATGATGATCATAAGGTTTGCAAACGGCAAAGGTTTCCATATATGGACTTAAGCAAGCATCTCAGAGTTGGATACTCGTTTTAATGATGTGATTCAAAAGTTTGGTTTCATAAAAAAATTGAGGAAGCTATGTGTCTTTCAAAAAGGTCAGGGGAGCGCTTTGTCTTTCTCGTATTGTACGTGGATGACATCTCCTTATTGGAATGCATATTTCCCAATGTTGACTATAGTTAAAAATGTGGTTATCTAAAGAGTTCTCCATGAAAGACTTAGGAGGAAGCATCCTTTATTTCTACAAAATTAAGAATCCATATTAGATTAAACCGAATAGGATGCTAGAACTTTCATAGAAGATGTACAGAGAGAAGTAGCTAAAAAGTTTAGTATGAAAACTCTAAGAGGGGTTTAGTACCCCTTCAGGCACGGCATTCATCTTTTCAAGAAAGAAGTACCCTAGCCACACCTGAGAAAATAGAAACGCAATGAGCAAGGATCCCTTATTTGCTTAGGCAATAGGGAGCCTCATGTATGCCATGGTATGTACATGACCTGATACAGCCCATGCCATGAGCGTCACAAGCAGATATCAGTCAAATTCAGATGAAGAACATTGGACTTCTGTGAAATATATCCTTAAGTACATAAGAAGAACTAAGGATATGTTGTTGATCTTTGGCAATGGAAAGAACTCCAAGTCCAAGGATATTACAGGACTCAATTTTATGTCTGATGTTAAATGATCAAAGTCGATATCTGGAAGTCTGTTTTTGTGCAATGGTGGAGCTATCAGTTGGAAAAGTTCCAAGCAGATAGTGATAGCAGATTCCATCATGGAAGCAGAATATATCACTACGTCAGAAGCTTACAAAGGAGGCATTTCTGGTTACAAGAAGTTTGCCGTTAGAGATCGAAGTTGATGCCATCAGATGCCATTCCTCTGTACTTACGACAACAATGGTCCATAGCCCTGCTAAAGGAGCTGAGGTCTCATCAAAATTCAAGCACATCGAAGCGCGATACCACCTCATCTGCAATTACCTCGAGAAGGGTTTACTCAAAAGGTCAAGAGTCGAACTCCGTAGGCAATGCGCGACTCGCTTACAAAGCCATTGGGCCGCAGAAGATCAAGCCCACCTTGACAGCAATGCGGACTTAGATTTGTAGCCAATTGGCTTTTAGCGTTTAAGTGGAGTTTGTTAGACATGTGTCCCCTAGAAGTACGAAAATTGGCTGAACACTTGTAATACACTTCGTAGGGTAAAATTATAATTTTGGACTATAAATAATAAAATGATTTTTTATCACATAGTGTGTATTTTAGTTTCTGTTGATCAATCCTTGGGAGTATAATGGTAATGGATAATTGTGTATATTTAAGGAGCTTTTGAAAATTTAAGAATAGAATTTTCCATTATAACTCATAAAATGCTTCCTGACCGTAGGATCATCATGAGGATGGTGATTGATCCAGAAGATTAGTGTACAAACGCTTCTTTATAGTAGATGAGTCTTGAGTCTCATGGTGTAGAGACACCAAAGCGAGAGTACGGTACTCGTTAGAGAATGAGGGCACTAAGCGTGACCACCTCGAGTAGTCATAAGAAGTCTACCTTCTCGTCGATGACTGACTCGAAGCTGCAGTGGTGTGTCTGGTTCTTTAACCTGAGGTGCATCGATAGTTCACCTTGAGGGTGTTATAGTTTGACTACACCATGACTCGATCTTCTAACCATTTAGAACCCTGAGGTATATGTTGGCCTATAAGCATGTTCATTGTAGAGAATTTGATTGCCAACCAAGATGGAATCATATCTACCTTCGGTGGATGGAGGAGTAGCCTATTGATGATTCATGAGAATCAAGCCATAAAGCCCATGGTCATGTAGAGAGTGAAATAATAGAAAGAGTTTCTATTAAGGTTTTCACATCGGACTTGAATCGAATGATTAAATCATATGATAGAAATTAGGGTTTGATGAGTTCACCTTAACCTTAATCTAATCGGGGGCCATAGATAGAGAACTTTATCACACAAGTAGCTGCACCAAGAGGTTCATCTTTAGTTTTGATGGGTTGCCACCATATACTGCTAGGTGTCACTGGTGGATTTTGAGAGCAATTAGAATGATTTAGATGATCGATCATTCTAGTTGTCTGAATCAGAAGAGTTCTGATCCATCGAAAGGAGTTTCGATGATGTTGATGATGGGGATCATGACATATCTCATTACCATACAAAGCTAAACCTAACTAGGTCACACAAATAAAGGTTTGGATCTAGATATCATCAATTGGACTAATTCAGTTCAATTGATTTGAATTAGATTCAATTAGGTTCAAGGAAATCGTGCTAGCACACGATTGAACCTAGCATTCTCCTTTTTCTATTTTTAAAAGTTGTCTCAACTGAGCCAAATGAGTTTGTGCTCACTCAGGTACCTTTACCTGGTTTGATTGGAGCTTGTCTAGATCAGAAAAGGGTTGTCTTAATTTATGAGATAAATTTAAGACAACACCTTCCATTTTTCGTCACTTGCTAATTCTTATCTTTTGACTTTGGTCAAACATTGACCTTTGACCCTTGGACATCTGCCCATATGTCATGCACTTATTGAAGAGAAGATAGGGGCTTGTCCCCTCTCTAGAAATTGGAAAGGAAGGGGTGCATGCCTAGGATGGCGTGCACCCATGGATAGGGACACCTGGAGTCCCATACGAATGGGACTCTAGGTTGCTTCTTGGATTCAAACTAGGTGACCCTCACTTATAGATTTTGACCAGTCTTAGCCACCACCTTAGGATGAATCTATAGGTCTCTCATCCGATTGGATCAGGTGATATCATCCCACCAATCAGATTTAGATCTATTAAATGAAGCAACGTGATTGGCCAGGGTTATGTGGCACTGCATGGCGCAGCAGGGTCTATATAAAGACCTATCTGCACCAACTTTTAATAGACTTCTCTCCTAGCCACACCCCAAGGCTGCTCCTCTCCCTCCTCTATGCTACCTTTCTGATCCTCTCTCTCCTTTCCATGCCCAAGGTAGTTGGGCTTCAAATTAGTGCGAGTTAGGCAAGAAAAGACTGACGAAAAAGAAAAAAGGCAGTACTGCTGCAGAGACGATGGATGATCTTCAGAAGAAGTTTTGAAGATCCTCAAAATCAGATCTAGATCTAATTTTTGGAGTAAAAAAAGAGAAGGAGAAGATCTCCAGATCCAATCCAAGTGGATATCGGTAGAGGCCAGGTGCTTGCATGGCTAGATCCAGAACCTCAAGCATTCAGCAGATCATCAACGGGTAATTAGATTACCCAGAATCAAGGTAAATTAATTTAGATTTAATTTAATTTAATTTTCTTATCAGATCATAAAATTAGATCTAGAAAATGTTAGATCTGATTAGGATCTAAGAGAAAATTTTTAAAATATACCTCTCGATCCAATCAGATCTGAATGAACCTGACCCCGAAAAATCAGGATTTTTCCTTCATATGCTGTGGTGTTTTAGGATGGATCCATTATGATAGAATTTCATTCTCTCCTAAATATATTAAGAACTCAGAGAGTATTTACCTCCTCAATCTGATCAAAGAGTTTTAATATACTTTTCAAGTTATTTTTCTACCCTATTTTGATATCATTTGAATATTTCAAACGAATCAGATTTACTCTTGTTGGCCAAGGGCCAGCGCACACCCGATGGGACCTAAGGAGGGGTTGCCAGTCGGGGGGTGGCTATTGACACGAAAACATCCTCGGGGGTCAACCTAGAGGGTCGATCAGCCCTTGGTGGGTAGGGATTAAATGGGAATGACCGCCCAGCCTGCCACTTGAGGTCGATCTGGCTTGATGCAGGTCGACTCAGGTGCGAAGCCCCTTAAGCCCGCCCGCAGCATATTATAGACGCAGGTTCTGGTGCGCCTTATAAAGGCTAATAAACCCCTCCTTCTAATAGGAAATTGCCTTTTAGAAGAGTGGTTAGGGGCTATGGTCTTACATGATGAAATTTAGATTAAAATCAATTCAAAACATATCATAAAAATTCATTAGATCATATCTAAAATTTTTATGATCAATGTTATAGATTGCAACATACCAGGATAATCTCTCCACTATTAGGGGTAAACCTTGCAGTAGGACAACCTATAGTCCCATGCGATCATTGTTTTACATATTAAATCTTTCTAATTTACATAAAAACATGTCGAGTAACCTATTGCTCTGATACCATCTAAAGAAAAACTAGTAGGATTCTGAGCATGCTTTTTGAAACTTTTTCCAAAAATGATAGCAGAAACTAAATTAATCTATATTAATTTATTGCATGTTATGATCTAATCATAAAATCATACTTTAGGATCTCTGACATGTTAATGTGCATTAGAAAAATAAAATGTAATCGATCAGCAAATCACATTTGTTGATCGATCTATGTTCAGAGCATAGTATCTGTGCATGGGTAGATGATCACCGCAATCTAGATCCACCAAAAAATTATTTTCATATTGTGCTACAGCCACACGTGTCCGATCTCTACGGTGAGTCCACATGGAGCTCCTAGTTCTGATCAGCCCCTCCAAAGTGCTAGCTCCTCTCTGGAGCCTTTGATAGTCGACCTTCATCGATCCAATTGATGAACTGCTCCTGATCTTTTGGATGCTCTAGAAATTAAACGATGCAATGGAGGAAGATAAGATGGTGGTGAAAGTCGGTAGAGATATGGCACTCAAACTCTCCACCCAAACCTAGAGTCCCCACTTTAGGATTCAACGCTCATCCTTTAGAACCTTGATCCCTTTCTCTCTTTGAAAAAAACCTCACGCCCAAAAGGTAGCATCCTTCTCTGAAATCTGTCTCATAGAAATCCTTTGATACCTCATGCACACCAAAGGCCTCTCATTTGATCTCTCACATAGATCCCTCTACACATGCCTAAAAAAAGAATCCATTTCAATAGGCATCTATGCGTGGGAGGATAAGGATAAGTTTAGTTGAACTTGTTTCAACCAATCTCTTGAATTCAAAATTGAAGAGGACTTCTAATCCATTCCAGCACAAATCCCAAGAGGTTGACGCACAGAAGGACTCTCCTTCTATGCACCCATACCTAGAATGTACAAAAATGTGTGAGAGAAAGAGAGCTTTAGGTGTGGAGATGAGGATGAGAGGGAGTTGGGAAGTTTCAATCAAACTAACCAACATAAGTTGAATTCAAAATTCAACTTGCTCTTAATCTGATCTGATCCAATGCTTGGACTAGGTCAAAGGTAGATAAGAGAAGGTGCACAACTTCCTTCTAGCATGGAGAAATCTCACAGACATTCCCAATGTGTGTGGAGAAAAAGAATGGGTCAAAGGTTAATGGTGCAGGGAGATAGGAATTCAAACTATCTTTGAATTTGATTAAATTGGTTTGCCAAATTATTTTGACCTATTAAAACTAGGATAAACCCAAACATATTAGGCTTTAATTTAACTTAATTAATTTCTAATCAAATAAGAAATTAATTGAGTCCAACCCCTGATCAAATCAGGGTCGAATCTCCTATAGCAATTAGGTTATCTCATAACCTAATTAGGTCAAATCCAATCAAATCAAATTCAATCAGATTTAATCAAATCCTCATCGCTCAATCAAATTGAGCTAATTAATAATCTAATTATTAATTAATTTTTCAATAAATATTTGAGTCATAATTCATTGGGACTCCCGATCAGCAATCAGATTAGGTAGGAACTCCTATTGTATGTGACCCTATAGGTTTGAATTCTAAGCCGATAGCATAGGAACTAATTTTCTATACCAATTGATGTGACTATCTAGCAATGGTATCCAACATCTGGATAGGTCAAAAATTATAATGCAACATCGATGAAACTATGATATATAGTTACACATATAATTCATCTCCTTAACCACGATGCTCATAGGATGATCTAGGATTAACTGCCAACCCTAAAAATTCATCCACATTATATTTCAAAATTTAGCTCCCATCATATGAACTACATCGATCGAGGATTTGCTAAATTAAAATATAGTGATGTACTTACTCCAACACTTGGAGAGGTCAATCCCATCTTGACTCATGCACCGACAAGCCAAGTACTTGACTGCACTCAATAGCCTTTCATCATTGAATTAGAAATTTAGGTAGTCCGGTACCTAAGTACAGTAAGTTGCTTGCAAGTCACTGTGGTGATCTCAAGTCTAAGGGATACTTATACCCATATACTTTGCAAGCAATCTTGGCAGAAGAGAGCTCCATAGTTGGATTACGATCAGTAAAATGTATCATTATATTTTACCTACATGCCATAATAGCATCACTATGCTTCTTGGTTAAGAGGACAACTAATACTTATGGTACGCAATGACCTACTCTTGATTAATGTTGTCATTCTAAGTAACAACAAATCATTCGATCGTAATTAGTTTAAGGACTAAATGATAAATCTTCCTTTGTCGAGCTAAATAGTCCTAAGAACTTCATCATAGAGAGTTCATTACAAGAAGATGCCCAAAGTGATGAAATTACCAGAATAATAATTTTATTCAATTAAAATTCAAGTACAAATTATATTTAGCTCAACCATCTATAACATAGATGATTGGCTTTAGGATACATTTTCCAACAAATACACGATGCATGGGGTATTCCAATAATTTCAACTAGCATGTCACACGTGGAATGGTCTAGGTCTTTGGTAAGCTCAGTCCATGCAGTCCATTAGCACAGTAATTGTGCCATCCAATGATTATGCTTTCTTGTGGTGAAGATCCAACCACCATGGGTGGTTTTCAATTTGATAAAGGAAGCTGAGGGCCATCAGTGAGATCCAACGACAATGAGCTCCCAATCAACATGATTCGATAGTTGCTTTTACTCTCGACTATAATCGGATGGCTAGCAACATTTCTAATCTAAAGGACTTTAAAGATGATTTTGATGCGATCCAAGGGCCTAGATTCATCTGATGAGCATGATTTGATAGTCAGAAGCTAATTTGACTTGATCTGGGCTGGTAAAAAGTATTTTTTGGTATTTTTTGAATCTTTGGATTCCCATCTGATGGCCAGAAAACCAGAAGTCACAAAAGACACAGTCCAGGCGATGTTTTAAATTGATTTTCCCTTAGATTTCTCTCCGTACACTGAGCATAGTCCCATATTGGCTAATAGCAAAGGTCTCTCCTCTTCAGCATCTATAAATAAGACTCCAGACAAAGGTTTCAAGCTATCTTTGGTCAAGAAAAAGGTGTGGTATAGGGTAGAGGCTGAGCTTGGGTTAAAGGTTGCTTTGAGATAGACAGTGCCGAGAGGAAGAAGCAGTCTTTTACACCATCTCAATGCCAACATCAATCCGAGATTAAGATCACCTATTTCTCATTTTTCTTTTCTTTTCTATTCTTTTTATTTTTATATATTTAAATTTTAAATTAATGTAAAAAATTTTTGTGCACTTTAAATTCATGTCTTTTACTTTTAATTGTAAATTTAAATTCATGCCTTTTATTTTAATTACTTTTCAATTTTATTATAAGTAGATGCTAAGATCTAAATAGTAGATCTTAGTACTAAGTTTATTTTTTCACACCATTTAATTTCTACTTTTTATTTATAATTTTATTTTCTGAATTCAATTTTTTTTCTTTTCTTTTATAAAATCAAAGATTTCAAATTGAAGTACTACCTTCCCTATGGATTTGATCCAACTCATCGCTTTCTACGTGTTTTTAATTATTTTAAAAAGTCAAAATTAAACTGACAAACATGGTATCCTAACGATAACATCATGGTCTTATCAATTTCACATCAATATTGTCTTTGCTCCTACGTAACTTAAGGCAAAGTTTTGGTCTGCCTTGCTTGTTGATGTTCTGAATCCCTTTCAACAGCCACCACTAATTGATCAAAGTTTTGGTTGTTTTTCAATGCTCTTAACATGCTCCCCCATCTCTTTCTAAGACTGAAATTGAATTGCATTTGCTACCCTAGGTATGCTCTACTTGAGTACATTCTCTTAATAAATTTGATTGGACTATTTCTAATTTTAATCGACAAAAAAATGTTACCAAGTGATGAATAAAGAATTTATAAATACATCAAGAGGAAAAGAAATAGAAATAGTCTTGCTTTCTTTCTTTTTTATAAATCATATTTACCAAACACCAATCTAGAATAAAAAAATATTAATAGAAATCCATGAATAAAATATTAAAAAATTTAGAACAAATGTCTGACAATGTTGTCCAAATTGTAGAGCCTATATGATTGATAATGTATATTAACATCCAATCCATAGTACTATTAGTCTCTATATAAACATATTTGGCTATAGAAGATTGTAGAGCCATCTCATTATCTAACAATCCTATCAAAGTGGATGATAACCAATCTCAAAAGGAATGGATCCAAATAACCATCTAACAACTGTCAAAGAATCTCGTTCAAATATTGCATGAGTTGCCTTTAGAACTCCTAAAGTATACGGCATACCTTTCCAAGTAGCATGAAGTTCACTCGCTAGTATTGTGGTATTAACAAAACTATTGCTGCAAGACTCTGGTCTAAGGTTAGTGTCATTGGATCAGACTCCTTTTGATTTGAGAGCTCAGCTTCAACCTGAGGACTGGAGCACCAAAGAGAACCTACAGGATAAGTCAACTCTTATCAGAGGTTCTCTAGTGGGAGACCCTCCGATGTTTATGTCAACTGGAGCTTGAGAATATTAAAGAAAAGAGAGAAGGAGAGTAAGAGCATGGATTATTTATCCTCTAGAGTAGAGCTTGTTAGCTCTAGAAATGATCTTGAAAATGTCAAAAGTGTTTGAGTACTGTTGGGGCAAAAATAACTTTCGCCGAAGTCTAGCAAAGTCTCACCTTGGCATAATACCATCCAGGGTCGCGATGGCCAAGTCCGAGCTTTAATCAAGTTGATCCCCTAGTCCAGACAAATTTCAAAAGATTGGCTACCAAATACAACAAAGCTCGGGGCTTTAGCTAAAGATAGCTAATTCTGAAAATGATAATAACTTTTATCAATACCCGATTTTATATGTCAGTTGAGCTTCTTTACTTCAATTTTCCAAATCTATCCTATGGAAAGCAGATCTTATCAAGGCTACACCATAGATCTTGGCTAGACAAACTTGAATAGCAAAAGAAATTTGCCATTCATTTGATTTCGATCTCCATCCTGGGATAAGCAGCAACCACCTCACGAGCATTGAACTTCAGCACTACCAAGTCTGAACTTTGGGCCGACCTTGAGTTTTGGCTGAACTTTATCAAAGCCGACCTTGGGTGCTGGTTGAACTTCATCAAAACAACTTGCTCGGGGTCTTAACTAAAGAACCTGCTATTTCTTTCTGACTTCTGGCTCTCCAGAGCAAAGTATGGGTGCCTATCCTTGGCTGACCTTGAAGGCGGCCAAGCTTCCAAAGGTTGTCAAAGCAATCCTACCAATGTTTGAACTCAGAACCCGACCTATAAACTCATCATCCTCAACTTAAAGACCGACCTTCAAGTTTAGTTAGTCTGATCTTAAGCTCTAACGACTTAATCTCAGCATGAATGCCCTACAATCAAGCTCAAAAGTATTCGAACCTCCATTCGAACTCCTGCAAATAATATCCAACTACCTATAAATCGCGACAAATGAGAGTCAACTCTCTATAACAAACTTTGAGTGACTCGAATAGCCTACTGACATTTTATTATGGCTATCAATATCAATCAGTTATAGACTCCATCTATAGATAGGACCCTCAAAATATGTCTCCCTCTCTAAGCTCTTTTTTTCATTCTAATCTTCTATGTACTTTATTTCTTATTGGTCAGAAAGCTAACTTGACTGTCGGAGGGTCCGCACCGGAGCTACCCACCTTTGACCCAAACTTTGTCTTGCAGGTTTTGTCGGTGAGATTCCATCTTCCACCTCTAGCATACATTGATGACCTTCCATTTTTTGCACCAATATGATTGGCACTAGAGGAAGGGTACAGTGAGCCCTTATTCTAAAAGAAGTATCCAATCGAACAATCTCCTTCTTCTTCCATTCAAGCAAGATGCCCCTTAGAAGAACTTTTTCTCAATGATTGATCACTATCGCTGCCTGAGCCAACCTAGAACTGGCTGATCAATCGGCTCCAATCTCAATGCCTGCACCCCAACTTTCTCAGCTAGCAGTAGTGATGGATCTGAACTAGTTCAATCTATTGATACAGTAGGTGAGAGGTCTCATGGAGGCTGTGCAAGCCATGCAATGGCCCCGACACCACTACCATCAGAAAGATCATCATCAAAATATTGAGATCTAATGCAAGGAAGGCCCACCTAGAGGAGCCAATCAAAGAATCCCAAAAAGAAAAAATATAGAGCAGAGAGCCCCTGCTCTGAGCATGACTCCACCCTTGGGAAGTCCCTATCTCGATCAAGCCTGCCGCACTTTGAGATCCATGATTGAGATGATGTACTTGATCAAAAGCTCTAAAAAATGAATCGATAAATTAAGAAACTCTGTCATGATGTTTTTGTCCATAATGATGACATCTGCATCGACCCATAATTCACTATCTAGATCATGCAGGAGCCTATCCTGTCGAACTTCAAGCTCTCCTAATTTAAGAGTTATGATGGGACCTCGAATCTTGTCGACCATCTTGAAGCCTTTAGGATTATGATGTTGCTTCATGGTATGCCAGACACCATCTTATGTCGAGCTATTCCATCGATCCTAAAGGATGCAGCAAGAAACTAATACTTAAATCTTAAACTAGGTACCATCTATTTTTTTGATCGATTGAGCTATCAACTCGCAGCTTATTTCATTAGCAGCCGACATTAGAGATGAGGCTTGAATTTTCTTATCAATATCAAGCAGAAGGAAGGATAATCCATCCAAGCCTACGTTACCCACTTCAACACTACTACCTTGGAGGTCCGAAATTTGGACTAATCTATTGCTATGGCCACTTTAAAGGACGGCCCTCTGAAGAATGATCTTCTCTTCTCGTTAGAGAAGAATTACCCTTGGGACTTCGCCGATATGCTAGCTCGAGCTAAGGGCTATGCTCGAGCTGAGAAAGCTTTGAAGCTTCGAAATGATGAAGCCATAGGAGAGCAGCAGGTAGGGGAGTCCAACAAGTCTACACCTATGGAGAAACCAATTGAAGCTCGATTGCATTCTAGAACTCCTCCCAAATGCAAATGAGCCTGGACTCTACCTTAGGCTCATCGACCAAAAATCTCGAATAGAAGGATGCAGTGAAGTCTCCCTTCTAGAAGATTCCACAACTATTCTCTCTTGAATGCTCCGAAGGCTTAGGTTTTGATGAAAATCAAGGAGCAACTACCAAGGCCAGATAAAATATGGTCTCATCCAAGCAAGCGTAATCTAAATAAGTACTATTTACACCATCATGACCATAGTCCTAATACTAAGAAATATATCCAATTGCAAGATAAAATTGAGGAGCTGATCAGATGAGGTTGGCTAGATCGATTCTTGCGACGTCGGCCTGAGTGGAGGGAAGATTGGTTGAGAGCCCTTCCACAATTGGAACTACCTCAGAGGGAAGAACCCTAAGGAGATCGACCCCACTTAGAATCATCAATACGATTATTGAGGGACATTGGTAGGAAGAGGCCAGTGGATTGGTCGAGTCAGCAAAGAAGTGGATGACTAAAGAACCTGTCACTTTTACCAAAGAAGATACACAAGGGGTTCAATTTCCACATGATGATGCAGTTGTAATTTCTTTAAATATTATAAATTATGATGTATGTCATGACTTGGTAGATAATAAATGTTCAGTTGATATTTTATTTTATGATGCTTTCTTTAAAATGTCTATACCTGATAGTTGCATAAGGCCTCTAAGCTCTCCATTAGTAGGGTTCATTGGTGACATCGTACTGGTTAAAGGAATAATTACTTTACCCATGGTGGCAAGTTGGTACCCAAAGCAATCCAAAGCTTAGATTGATTTCTTAGTGGTAAAAGCTCCTTTAGCCTATAATGCCATTCTTGGACAATCTAGGCTAAATGCACTCTGAGCTGTGGTATTGATGTACTATATGAAAATGAAATTTCTAATAGAATATGAAGTCGAGAAGGTTAGAGGATATCAAGTCCTAGTATGTCATTGCTATACAATTACCTTGCAAGGAGGAAAGTAGCCTAAACTTTGCCTAGTAGATGGACTTGATGTTCATGATGATTTGACTGAAAAAAGGGAGAACAAATTGATGACTTTGTTGTAGTTTCCTTAAATGATGGGAATGAGGACCATATAGTTCAGATCGTGTCAAACTTGGAAGAAAAGGTTAAAAGGCAACTTGTCACCTTTCTACGAAGGAACATCAATGTTTTTGCTTGGATTCCTATAGATATGCCTAGGATAGATGTAGAGATAATGGAACATCGCCTGAGTATGGACCTCAAATGTCGACCTATATAACAAAAGAAGGCCTTACACCAGAGTGGTAGAAGGTGATTGTGGATGAGGTGGACAAGCTCCTTAAAGCTCAGTTCATTCGAGAAGTATCTTATCCAGATTGGATAGCGAACGTGATCCTTATGAAGAAAGCAAATGGAAAGTGACAGATGTGCATAGACTTCTTCAACTTAAACAAATCCTGCCCAAATGATAGCTACCCTCTATCTTGAATTGACCAACTAGTGGATGCAATCATGGGCCATGAGCTTCTCACCTTCATGGATGCCTTGTCTAGCTACAACTAAATCTGGATGACACTTGAGGATGAGGAGAAAACTACTTTTATTACTGACCTAGTCTTTATTATTACAGGATCATGCCTTTTGGACTTAAAAATATAGGTGCAACCTATTAGCGCCTAGTAAATAAAATCTTTAAAGAGTAGATTGGCCATAATATGAAGGTTTATGTGGATGATATGCTTGTTAAAAGTAGATCTTCAAAGAATCACATTGCTGACCTAGAGAAGATGTTTAATGCTCTTCGAAAGTACAAAATAAAGGTGAACCCAACTAAATATTGCTTTAGGGTGACTTCTAAAAAGTTCTTAAAATTTATGGTGTTAGGCATGACATCGAGACAAACCTAGAGAAGATCTAGGCTACCCAAGAAATGATCATTTCCAAGAAAATAAAAAAGGCTCGATGCTTGATAGGAAAGATTGAGGCTTTGAATTATTTTGTTTCAAGATCGGTAGAGCGTTGCATCCCTTTCTTCCAAGTGCTTAAAGAATCAAAGAACTTTTGTTGGACCTCTGTGTTAGAAGTGTGCTCTAGAAGCTAGATTGGTTGACACTTGTAAATATTTTTTAAAAATATTTTTATAATTTTAATTTATAATTAATAAAAAAATTATTTCTTCTATTATATTTATGTATTTAAGTGTCTATGATACATCCATTGGGTTAATGAGCATGATAGCATATATTCTCAAAAGTTAAAAATTTAAGATGTGTGTTATCGTAATTAACTCAAATTGCTCCCGATCGTAGATCATCATGAGGATGGTGATCGATCTAGAAGATTGGTATATGATCACTTTCTTAGGATAGATGAGTCCTGAATCTTTAGTATGGAGATATCAGAGTAAGAGTATAAGTACTTGTTGAGAATAAGAGCACTGAGTGTGACCACCTCAAGTAGTTATAAGGAAGTCTACCTTCTCATCGATGACTAGCTCAATGTTGTAGTTGTGTGTTTGATTCTTTGACTTAAGGTGCATCAACAGTTCACCTTGAGGATGTTATAGTTTTACTATACCATAACTTAGTCTCCTAGCCATTTAGAATCCTGAGGTGTATGTTGGCTATAGCATGTTCGTTGTAGAAATTGGATTGCACCAAGATGGGATCTATCAACCTTGATAGAAGGGTAGCCCTATGGCGATCATGAGATTGAGTCCTAAAGTCTATGGCCATGGTAGTGTGAAATAATAGAAAAGAGTTGCTATTAAGATTTCACATCGGATGAATCAAATGATTCAATCATATGATAGGTGTTGGGTCTGATGAGTTCACCTTGACATAGATCCTATCAGGGCTCATGATAGAAGAACCTAATCACATAGTTGGCTGCACTGAGAGATTTGTATTCGATTTTGATGGATTGTCATCACATACTGCTAGGTATCACTAGTGGATTTTGGGATCAATTAAAATTATCTTGATGATCACTAATTCTAATTGGGTGAATTAAAAAGAATTCTGATCCATCGAAAGATGTTTCGATGACGTCGATGATGGAAATCATGACATGTCCCATTTGAAGGAAAATCCTGATTTCCCAGATCAGGTTCATTCAGATCTGATCGGATCAAGAGATATATTTCAAAAATTTTTCTCTTTGATCCAAATTAGATCTATAATATTTCAGATCTGATCTTTATTATTCTAATGATTAAAATAAAATTTAGATAAATTAAATCAAATTTAATTTACCTTGATGTAGGATAATCCTATTACCCATTGATGATCCTATAAGCAGCGGAAGATTCTGGATCTAGCCATGCAAGTGCTTGGCCTCTACTGGTATCCACTCATGCTAGATCTGAAGATCCTCTTTTTCTCTATCATGTCTCCAAAAATTAGATCTGAATTTGATTTGGAGGATCTTCAAAATAGCTTTCGAATATCAGTAGTTGCCCCTTGCAGCAGCGCAGCCTTCTAGCTTTTTATCACCTTTCTCTCGCTTGGATTGCACCAACTAAAATCCCAAACTACTTTGGATGTGGAGAGGAGAGGGAGAAGATGGGCTCGGTGTGGAGGAGGGGAGAAAGGCATCCCTTGGGCGTGGGAATTGTGTTCTCTCTTTGAGTTGGGCGCAGGGTCTTATTTATAGACTATGCGTGATTCAACTCCTCTTCTTCCCAATCAATCACAACTCTTTGTGAAATTAGATCTAAATCTGATTGGTGGGAATAGAGTCCCTTGGATTCATCCTTAGATGGCGCCTAAGACCAGTCAAAGTTGGTTCTTAGGAGGAGTCTAATTGGAATCCAAAAAGAAGATGGAGTCGCTGTCCAACAGGGACTCTTAGGCACCTCCTGCTTGGCCCTTGGTGTGTGCCCTTCTCCTTGCCAGCTTTTGGTAGGGTGACAAGCTCCCACCAGGTCTCCAATAGGTTAGTGACATATGGACAGAAGTTAAAGTGTCAACGTCAACATTTGACCAGTCAAAGGTTAACTTTCGACCAAAGTCAAAGGATGAGAAATGGCAGGTGACCATAAATGGTAGGTATTGGACAGACAGGCTCCAGTACCAAGGTAGGGAAATCCTGATTTTCCGGTCCAGGTTTGTTCAGATCTGATCAGATCAAGAGATATATTTCAAAAATTTTTCTCTTGATCCCAATCAGATCTTGATATGTTTTAGATCTGATTCTTATTATTTTAATAAAATAAAATAAAATAAGATAAATTAAATCAAATTTAATTTACCTGATTTGGGTAATCCTATTACCCTGTAGATGATCCTGATTGCAGCGGAAGGTTCTGGATCTAGCCACGCAAGCGCCTGGCCTCTACCGGTATCCACTCGGGTTGGATCTGGAGATCCTCTTCTTCTCTATCACACCTCCAAAAATCAGATCTGGATCTGATCTGGAGGATCTTCAAAACTCCTTTTGAAGATCAGCAGTCGTCCTTTGCAGCAGTGCAGCCTTCTTCTTTTGATCGCCTTTCTTTTGATCTGGAATGCACCAACCTAAGTCCAAAACTCTTTTGGACGTGGAGAGGAGAAGGAGGAGAAGTTTAGGCATGGAGGAAGAGGGGAGAGGCAGCCTTGGGGCATGGGAAATCTCTATTCTAATTGCATTGAATCTGAGTTGGGCGCAGGGTCTTATTTATAGACTAAGCGTGATCCAACTCCTCTTCCTCTCAACCAATCACAACCCTTTGTGAAATCAGATCTAAATCTGATTGGTTGGAATAGAGACCCCTGGATTCCTCCTTAGAGGGCGCCTAAGACCAGTCAAACTGGATTCTTAGTAGAACTCTGATTGGAATCCAAAAGGGAGGTGGAGTCCTTGTCCAACAAGGACTCCAAGGCGCCTCCAACTTGGGCGCACGCCTAGGGTGGCGTGCGCCCTCCTCCTTGCCAGGTTCTGGCAGGGGGACAGGCCCCCACCAGTTCTCCAATAGGTGCATGACACGTGGACAAAAGTCAAAGTGTCTATGGTCAACATTTGACCAGTCAAAGGTCAACTTTTGACCAAAGTCAAAGGACCAAAAAATGGCAGGTGACCAAAAATGGCAGGTCATGTCTTATAAAATAAGACAACCTTCTCTAACTTGGACAACCTCCAGTTAGACCATATGAAGGCCTCTGATTGAGCACAAACTCCTTTGGCTCAGTCAGGACAACTTATTTGTGATAGTAAAAGAAGAACGTTAGGTTCAATCGAGTGCTAGCACGATTTCCTTGAACCTAATTGAATCTCATTCAGATCAATTGAACTAGATCAGTTCAATTGATGATCACCAGATTCAAACCCTTGTTTGTGTGACCCAGTTAGGTTCAGTTCTGTATGGTAATGGGATATGTCATGATCTCTATCATCGACATCATCGAAACTCCTTTCGATGGATCAGAACTCTTCTGATTCGAACAGCTAGAATGATCGATCATCTAAATCATTCTAATTGCTCCCAAAATCCACCAGTGACACCTAGCAGTATATGGTGGCAACCCATCAGAGCTGAATGCGAACCTCTTGGTGCAGCTACCTGTGTGATTAAGTTCTTCTATCTTGAGCCCCGATCAGATTAGGGTTAAGGTAAACTCGTCAAACCCTAGTCTCTGTCATATGATATAATCATTCGATTCGAGTCCAATGTGAAAATCTAAATAGAAACTCTTTCTATTATTTCACTCTGCCATGGCCATGGGCTTCAGGACTTGATTCTCATGATTATCATAGGGCTGCTCCTCTACCACCGAGGTAGATAGATCCCATCTTGATGCAATCCAGTTCCTACAATGAACATGCTATAGCCAACATACACCTCAGGGTTCCATATGGCTAGGAGACCGAGTAATGGTGTAGTCAAACTATAACACCCTCAAGGTGAACTGCCGATGCATCTCAGGTCAAAGAACCAGACACACTACTGCAGCATCGAGTCAGTCATTGACGAGAAGGTAGACTTCCTAATGACTACTCGAGGTGGTCACGCTCAGTGCCCTCGTTCTCTAACGAGTACCTGTACTCTCGCTCCGGTGTCTCCACACCGTAGACTCAAGACTCATCTACTAAAGAGAAGCGATCGTACACCAACCTTCCGGATCAATCACCATCCTCGTGATGATCCTATGGTCGGGAGCATGTTTATGAGTTAATAATGATTATTCATGTCTTAAATTTTCAACTCTTGAAAATATGAATTATCATTACCATTAACTCAAAGGATGTATCACAGACACTAAATACACATATGTGATAGAAAATAACCCATTTTATTGAATTATAGTCAAAATTATAATTTTGCCCCTAGAAGTGTATTACAAGTGTCAGCCAATTCTGGCTTCTAGGGCACATATATCTAACAATCTCCCACTTGTCCTAAAGCCAATTGGCTACAAGTCTAAGTCCCATCTTCTCAAGGTGGGCTTCGATCTTCTGCTGGCCCAACGGCTTTGTAAGTGGGTCTGCCACATTATCTGCGGAGTTGACTCTCTTGACCTCAACGTAACCTTTCTCAAGGTAATCGCGGATGAGATGGTATCACCGTTTGCTAGGAACTCTTCCAGCACAAACAGTCTGCCAGATGTCGACTTTCGATCATCTATATCGGACATGAAGTCCGAGTCTGTGTATCCCTGGACTTGGAGTTCTCCATTACCAAAGACCAACATCATATCCTTAGTTCTTCTCAAGTACTTAAGGATACATTTCACAGAAGTCCAGTGTTCTTCACCTGGATTTGACTGATATCTGCTTGTGACACTCACAGCATGGGCTATATCAGGTCGTGTACATAGCATGGCATACATGAGGCTCCCTATTGCAGAAGCATAAGGGATCTTGCTCATGCGTTCTATTTCCTCAGGTGTGCTGGGGCACATCTTCTTGGAAAGATGAATACCATGTCTGAAGGGTATTAATCCCCTCTTAGAGTTTTCCATACTAAACCTCTTTAGTACTTCCTCTATGTACATCTTCTGTGAAAGTCCTAGCATCCTATTCGGTCTATCCCTATAGACCTTAATTCCTAGAATAAAGGATGCTTCACCTAGGTCTTTCATGGAGAATTCCTTGGACAACCACATCTTGACTGATGTCAACATGGGAATATCATTCCCAATAAGGAGGATGTCATCCACGTACAATACGAGGAAGACAACAGCGCTCCCACTGACCCTTTTGAAAACACATGGTTCCTCTTCATTTTTGATGAAACCAAACTTTTTGATCACATCATTGAAACGAGTGTTCCAGCTCCGAGATGCTTGCTTAAGTCCATATATGGACCTTTGCAGCTTGCAAACCTTGTGATCAGTATCACTGGATGTGAAACCTAGCGGCTGTTCCATATAGATATCTTCCTCAAGATATCCATTTAGGAATGCCGTTTTCACGTCCATTTGCCATATTTCATAATCGAAATAGGCTGCAACGGCAAGCAATGTGCGGATGGATTTTAGCATAGCTACCGGGGAAAAGGTATCCTGATAGTCAATGCCTTCACGTTGACTATAACCTTTTGCCACCAGTCTAGCCTTGAATGTCTCCACATTCCCATCTGCACCAATCTTTCTCTTGAAGATCCATTTACACCCAATAGGTACTATACCTTCTGGTGGATCTACCAAGGTCCAGACTTGGTTTGAGTGCATCGAGTCGATCTCTGACTTCATTGCCTCAAGCCATTTCTCGGAGTCGATATCTGATATCGCCTCGTTGTAGGTTTTGGGATCATCACCATGAGCACCATTACCTATGAGGAACATTTCCTCTACATCCTCTGAAATAATACCTAAGTATCTTTCAGGGGGACGGGAAACTCTTTCCGATCTACGAGGTGGAGGAGGTAGTGTTCTTATTGGCTCAACCTGATTTGGTTCCACTTGGTCCTTAGCTCGTTCTGCTTGTGAGACTTTCTCATCAAGCTTAATCTGCTTTCCAATGCCACTATCTTGAATAAACTATTTTTCAAGAAATATGGCATGTCGACTCACAATCACATTGTGGTCTTCTGGAATGTAGAAATAGTATCCTAATGACTCTTTAGGATATCCTATGAATCGAGCTCTAAAGGACCTAAACTCTAACTTGTCCGCTTGTTGTCTTTTGACATGAAGCCGGACAACCCCAAATTCTGAGATGACTCAGACTTGGTTTCTTACCGTGCCATATCTCATACGGTGTGGTAGGAACGGTTTTAGAGGGAACCCTATTCAGTAAATAGATTGAAGTTAATAATGAATGTCCCCAAAGAAAATCAGGGAGGTCTGTGAAGCTCATCATGGATCGAACCATATCCAATAGAGTCCGATTTCTCCGTTCTGAAACCCCGTTGAGTTGAGGTGTTCCTGGTGGAGTCCATTGAGAGACTATGCCATTTTCCTTAAGATAGTCTAGGAATTCCCGGCTAAGGTATTCACCTCCTCGATCTGATCGAAGAACCTTAATGGGTTTTCCAGTTTGTTTTTCTACTTCATGTCTGAATTCTTTGAACTTTTCAAAAGGCTTCAGACTTGTGTCTCATAAGATACACATACCCATACCTAGACAGATCATCGGTAAAGGTAATGAAGTAGACAAAATTGCCTCTAGCCGGCACATCAAATGGGCCGCACACATCAGTATGTACTAGGGCAAGGAGATCTGTGGCCCTCTCCCCATGTCCAACAAAAGGGAGTTTAGTCATTTTGCCTTGAAGACAAGATTCACAAGTTGGATATGACTCAAAAGTCAATGGACTCAATAGCCCATTTTTCTCCAATTTGTTAATCCTATCTTCTGCTATATGACCTAATCTCAGGTGCCATAGATATCTGTCGTTTGGACTATCCCTAGGTCGTTTGGCATTCACGTTTTGCTCGATAGTTAAAATGAGCATACCATCCATAAGAAGTTACAATGAAAGAAGGTGATCACATAACCTTCTTGTGCTAAGCATGAAACAGAAATCAAATTCCTGCTAGCTGCAGGCACATAATAACAGTCTTTTAAAACTAAGTCTAAACCAGATGGTAATCGAAGAGGGTATGTTCCCACGGCTACTGCAGCAACTCTTGCTCCATTACCGATGCGTAGGATCATGTCTCCATCCCTCAGCCTCCTGCTATCCTCAAGACCCTGCATAGAAGTGCACAGATCACTAGAACCAGAGTGTTGCAATAAGGAACCTCAATAACAGCTTCCAGAAGGACCTTCCTTCTGTTCTTCAGGGTGGCCATCGTTCCGCTTCCAATGGCCTTCAATTTTCTTCGGTTCTGCCTTCTTCTTCTTTGATCCTTCCACCTTTTGCTTTTTCACAGACTTCTTTTTCTTTCCATAAGACTTTCTTTTGGAAGAAGTCCGTTCCATAGCAAGAACTGAGCCTTTAGAACCTTTCATAGAAAGCTCAGCGGTAACCAGCATATTCATTAACTCGGCCAAGGAATTTTGAAGTTTATGCATGTGGTAATTCATGATGAATTGCCCATATGCATCAGTCAAGGATTGCAGAATAATATCATTCTGCAGATCCAAGTCCAACTTCACACCGAGCTTCTCAAGCTCTTCCATGTCCTTGATCATTGTCAGACAGTGATCTTGGACTGACTGCCCATCACGCATCTTAGCCTTAAAAAGTCATTTTGTGACTTGATATTTGGCTGCGCGACTCTGTTCACCAAACATCTCCTGCAGGTGAGCCAACATTTGGCGAGCAGTCCCGATATCTTCATGTTGGCGCTGGAGCTCATCAGACATCGAGCCCAACATGTAATATCTGGCCTTATTATCTTCGTCAATCCATTTTTCCAGAGATGCGCTCTGTTCAACAGATGGACGGGCTGGTAATGTGGGAGGGTCCTGGTCCAAAACATGGGTTAACTTCTCGGAACCCAAAATAATTTTGTAGTTCCTGAGCCAATCTTTATAATTGGGTCCAGTCAGTCTATGTGTGTCTAGGATACGTGCCAATGGGTTTGGACGCAGACATATTTCCTGTAGAGAGTCAAAGATTCTAGTTAGATACTGTAATTTTGACTTGACCAATTTGTTTAGGGATTTTATTTTTAAACAAATTAGCTCCCACTATTTTCTCGGATCCCTACACTCCCTCTGTAGAGATGCGAAAAATCTCCATGATTAATGATTTCTAGTGGGTGGTGCGGTCTCACCAACTGACTCATCACCTCACCTAACAGTTATTGGTGATGGGTTAGCCAATGAGTGAACAACTCTTGTTCAATGATTCTCTAATCATGGTGCACCCAAACTTGGTCTCTAATTCATGAATCTCACCGTATCCGGAAATATTGATCCACTCCTTAGTTAAGTCAGACCCACCATTTGCATAGACTGGGTTCCTAATTGGGTCTCTCACCGTATCCGGAATATTGAGCCCAACTCATCCTCCAGCCCATAGCATCCAATGCCTAATAGACATGGTTGCATCTTCCCGGTGCAACTGAGCCACTGTATCCAGCCGAGAACAATCAACCCCGGGAAGGGCCCGCACATCTACAATGGTGGAAGACCTCAGACTTAATCTTTTCTTAGGGAGAATTGATTCAGGTCTCATTAAACTAGACTTGGCTTAGTCATAACAATTATGACTAACCTAGTGGCATGGGTTAGCTCGGATTATTGACCACCTCAAATCAGAACTGTGTCAACAGATATGGCCAGGTAAGTGAGACCGGTGGAAGGAATATGCCATTAACTCGTACAAGAACGCATTCAGGTCGAGTAGCTTCCAATTAAAAACCAGTCGGTCGTCTGTGCCAAACTTACCTTAGACACCAAATTGTTGAGTCAGAACCAATTGGGTTAGCCTACAATCCAGACTCTAACCTCTGAGCCTAATTAGGTCTTGCTTGATCGTGACTCGATCTTGACCCAGACTTAATCCTATTAGGCTGGTCAATTTAAGCATTGTTGATCCCATCTAACCAACTCTTGATTCGGTTTGATCAACCGCTTAGACCTAATTGAGCTACCCAAGCCCGAACCCAGTATTATGAATATGTCTTAGATCTGAAAATTCTCAATTTTAGACCTAATTAATATTCCATAAACTTAATTCTTAATTAAGTTGGGTTCATAAACAAAATATGCACAATAAATCCTAGGGTTTCAGGATCTAGGGTTTTGCAGAAAGTAAGTTTTGGGTTTCTGATTAAGGACGAACACGCAGCACCCCTACACATCATAAGAACACCCCATCGAATGGGAAGAGAGGGCCTTTAAACCCTTCTTCGTTCTTATGACCGGACGGCCAAGAGGAACGCCTTAATCAGGAACATTCAATACTACAAAACAATATCAGATCTATATCATATATCTCATATATAAAGTAGATCTAATCATGGCATATTTTGCATACATCTCATGTATCAAATCATGCATGTTTTCAGATCTAAATTATCACATAATAATCTAAAAAATTAGATTTAAATTGATCTAATCAAAATAAATTCTAATCTAGACAATTATGTAGAACTATTCTACAACTAGTCTAGACATGCATCAATCATATCTCATATGATATTTAAAATTAAATAATTTTTATTTGCTATTTATCAGATGTTATTATAACACTTATAATATCAAAAAATAGTAAATAAGAAGATCTAAAATATGATTTAATCAGATTAAATCAAAGACATGCAAAACTATTCTATAGAACTATTCTATTCTAGAACTAGTCATGCATATCTTCATGTTCTTAGATCCAAATCATTTAATTTTAATTTTTTTGATTTCAGATCTGATCACATCTCATGTGACATCTGAAATCACTTTATTTTCTAATTAAAATAAAATTAAAATTAGATCTAAATAATTTAGAACCATGGCTCTGATACCAGTTGAAGGGAAAATCCTGATTTCCCGGTCCAGGTTCGTCCAGATCTGATCAGATCAAGAGATATATTTCAAAAATTTTTTTCTTGATCCCAATCAGATCTTGATATGTTTTAGATCTGATTCTTATTATTTTAATAAATAAAATAAAATAAGATAAATTAAATCAAATTTAATTTACCTGATTTGGGTAATCCTATTACCCTGTAGATGATCCTGATTGCAGCGGAAGGTTCTGGATCTAGCCACGCAAGCGCCTGGCCTCTACCGGTATCCACTCGGGTTGGATCTGGAGATCCTCTTCTTCTCTATCACGCCTCCAAAAATCAGATCTGGATCTGATCTGGAGGATCTTCAAAACTCCTTTTGAAGATCAGCAGTCGTCCTTTGCAGCAGTGCAGCCTTCTTCTTTTGATCGCCTTTCTTTTGATCTGGAATCGCACCAACCTAAGTCCAAAACTCTTTTGGACGTGGAGAGGAGAAGGAGGAGAAGTTTAGGCATGGAGGAAGAGGGGAGAGGCAGCCTTGGGGCATGGGAAATCTCTATTCTAATTTCATTAAATCTGAGTTGGGCGCAGGGTCTTATTTATAGACTAAGCGTGATCCAACTCCTCTTCCTCCCAACCAATCACAACCCTTTGTGAAATCAGATCTAAATCTGATTGGTTGGAATAGAGACCCCTGGATTCCTCCTTAGAGGGCACCTAAGACCAGTCAAACTGGATTCTTAGTAGAACTCTGATTGGAATCCAAAAGGGAGGTGGAGTCCTTGTCCAACAAGGACTCCTAAGGCGCCTCCAACTTGGGCGCACGCCTAGGGTTGGCGTGCGCCCTCCTCCTTGCCAGGTTCTGGCAGGGGGACAGGCCCCCACCAGCTCTCCAATAGGTGCGTGACATGTGGACAAAAGTCAAAGTGTCAATGGTCAACATTTGACCAGTCAAAGGTCAACTTTTGACCAAAGTCAAAGAACAAGAAATGGCAGGTGACCAAAAATGGCAGGT